>CACRXP010000730.1:155869-165906 GCA_902702965.1 Spirometra erinaceieuropaei
TGCGTTCCGTGTCTGCGCGTAAATTACCGTCCTTACTGCAGGTATCCACAAAAATTAGCGGGCCTACCTGCTGATAACTCCTTCACTACCTCGACGACAATGGCCAACATCAAAATGCCCTCGAGGGAGCGCGATTCAGCGCATGCTGGCCAAAGACCGATGACTAAATTTGAGTGCAGCGAGGACGAAGCAGCTGTTCAGGGGCACGATGGGATCCCCACCCACAGGAGCTTCAGTCAATCCTCGATCACTCATATCCTTCCGTGTGGTCGACAAAGGGCTAGGTAGAAGTAGACCGTTACATAGGCAGCCATCTTCGAAATAGCATGCGGCAGCTTCGTGACAGATAAGGCTTAAAGCCATTATTGTCAAGGGCAATAAACCGTGAGCTGGCCGGCACATCCAACAAAAGTATTTCTGACTGAGGAGCACATGCACACCCCGTGCTGACAACAGTGGGATCGTCGTCTGAGGCATTAAGTCAGCCAGATCATATCTTCTAACTCGTCCAAACAGACGGCGTAGTCAGCATTGTATCCGTCAATCGGGAAAAAAAGGCAAAGATATGGCACGGCAAAATTGCTGGTCCGACGGTCTTCCGAATATTGGATGGGGGTGGGTTACTGTGAGTACACGCTTCGAGGTCAAAGCATGAGCAGCATCAGTTCGAGATGCTGTCGGTGGGAAAAGCCCGGACCCGTTCCGATGACAGAAGTCACAAGTCTTTAATTACACGACTAGATCTTCTTCCGTTACTTTCGACGAGTAGCAGACAGTTGAACGCTCGAACTGCAGAGTGCACAGTCAAGAAGATCTTGGAAGAAAATAAAGGCGGAAAACAAACGGCGGTTCGCACGGCTTCGTACAGACTTACACACCACCGCAACCTCGGGGTCGACCCTAGGTACTCATGCTTCGGGCATTAATGCCCAAGCCCTTGCCTTAGTAGCCTGGAAAAGCCCTTGTTTTACATCTATCTGGGGCTCACCAGCCAGACAGCAAGGAGAAATGTTGTTAGGGCCCGTAACCATAGCAGGCACCTTATGCAACAGCGGGAACGTCAGCCAAACACGTGCCTTATCTTACGGTTCCATCGGTATTGGCAGTACGGTGTGACCACTCTCACATAAGATCATAACACTTCTAGTAGTACTGCACATAAGTGTAATAGGCACTACGCAGTTATTCGGCAGATGTTGATTGCCTTCGAGACAAATGTTCATTGCAACCTAGGGGAACATTATCAGTCGAGACGTTCGCGGAATCCCGATAGTAAAGCAGGATAATTGGCTTTCGATCCCACGGATAAGCAGCTATTCGGGTGGAAAAAGAAAACCATGCAAGCAACAGTATATTCATAGCAGTGAACTTGTCGCAGCTATGGTGTCGTCTAGGAGAAAAAAGGCAAAGAAAAGATTCAAGAGCGAAGGAGAAGCTTAAGAGGTAGACAGCTGATCAGCTGCCGTTCTCAACACTCGGAATGTGTACATAAAGCCAACTCATCGGCGGGAAAGCAACTGTAAAGGGGCAGAAAGGTAGCAGCATCGGAGGACGAAGACGCGATTCTTGAAAAGTTCGATCCCAGAGGGGTTTAGAAAGACAATATACAGTTCTGTGTGAATGCATATATGTACAAGTTCGTGGGGTGGGGGTCAAGAAGATCTGCAACCTGCACAGCAACCCACTGCGTGTTGAGAGCAAGGCCGACAAGAAAGTTAGGAAAAAAAACAAATATACAAAAGACAAGTCCAGTCACTTGCACAGTGAATGCAGCAGGGGGGGACGAAAGTTTGCCAGCCAAATCTTATTCACTCAATAAAGGAGGAGGTTGACGTGGAATGTTGTCGCATGTGCCAGGCACAGGCGTACTTACAGGTGAAGGGTTTATCACAGACCTCACAATTGAAACGCAGACCCGTGTGCGAGTTCATGTGACGTTTCACCTGATAGGCGGAGAAGAATTCCTTCTGGCAAATGTCACACTTGAAGAAGCGTTGTCCGGTGTGCACATAGTAGTGTCGGGTCAGGTTGCCGAGCCATTTGAAGGGCTTATTGCAGGCCGGACAGAAGTAGATCACCTGCCCGTCAATCAGGCCTGAGGGCACATCGCCCTTCTTCCAGACATCTTTTCTCTTTAAGCAGATGTGGTGGTGCAGACTATACTCATTGCGATAGTACTTGCCACATTCTTCACACCTTAACATCTTCCTCGACAAGCCACCCGAACTGCTGGCCAGCCCGGTTAAAAGGAATGGTCGTCGACGAGGAGCAGGAGGAGGCTGGGTGAGCGTAGAGGCAGGCGGGAGGGTGCTGTCATAGACGAGAAGAGGGCCGCCAGAAGCGTCCTTGGAGGGAAGGAGAGAGGTGGAGATATGAGCACGGGGTCTGTGCTGCATCTCCGTGAGAGGACAAGAGAGCCAGTCGTAGCGGGTATCACCGTCGGGGTAGCGATAGCGACGAACGTACTCGCCCAAATAACTACCAGCGGAGGGGCTGGTGGCGGGGGAAGAGGAGGAAACCGACCTGACCGATCGCTGTGCGCTGGTGAGCTCGGAGATGTCAATGCCTAGGCTTGCAGCGGTTGCAACTGCGGCCAATCTGGACAGCCCGGTCGTGCCTTGAGGTGCGAGCCCGTTAAGGACAGACGAAGTCGAGCCGCTACTGGGGGAACAGTCTGAACCAGTCAGCGGGCTGGGTAGACCATGGGGCGGCTTTGTAGATCCAGACTGCTCGACAGTGGCACCTCTTTCATTCCCGTCTTCCTCTTCCTCATCTTCTTCTCCCTCACATAGAATATTCTCGCAGAAACTGCAAAGAGTGAAAGCATGCGTCAGGGCTTCAGTAAAACACAGCTGTGTGGCATGCAGGCGGGCAGAATAAACGCATGCACATACCCAACAGCACACAACGTTCACATCCCGATGTAAAAGAAACATATGTAGAAACCGGAAACGGGGTGGGGGGGGGAAGACCTGTGAAGACGTTTTCAGTGTGAAAGAAGTAATCAATGGCCTGTAAAGACGTGGGGTTTTCCAGAAAAACAAGCGGCCTCGGTCCAATCAACAGTTTGCTAGGACGTAGACGGCTGGGGGCGAATTGTCAACATCTTAAATGCTGGTCTGCCGCCGAGATAAATGTTACAGATAACAACACCATAGATATCAACGCTTCAGGATATTCCAGACTCCGCAAACGGGCTGACACAAAGTCGTGATCGTTTAAACGGCATAAAACAGTGAAAGCTAGACGATCGCAGCCATGCGTGACGTTTTTTCTTTCATGCAATGGGTGTTCCAGCATTTTCATTAACAACTGTCCGTATTGAAGATATGCGGGCATCGGAACAAGTCAAAAAGAGGTCTGAACGCATCTCCCACCTTGCACCAACAACGTTTCAGATCCCACTGGATGATCACTATGACCGATCAACGCAACTTTGGGGAGCCGGTTGGTGTACACAGGCACTCCAGTAACAAGCTACGGTGTTAGTTGCGGAAGGTGCTCAGTCAAGTACTGAGGCGTAAAAGACAAACGACACTAACAGACAAGCGGTCAGGCGGAGGTACGTCTGCTCACATGCCGCTGTGCGCGATCTCGAGGAGGGCTAACAGTTCGCGCTTGACGCCTCTGGAAGCAAATTAACTCAGATGACAGAGGTCTGGCACTCTGACGCCAGCCTGATTAACCGTCAGGCTGATTTGCCATCGGCAGAAACCACACTCGGTAAAAAATAACTACTTAAGTAGCATGCATTTTTTACATTTATTTGCGATGGTCCTATAAATCCAAATATATTTTATAGAAAACATGCGCAAAAATATGCTTTCTTTTATTATTTTGGTAGGCAATCACATTATCTTCACGTTTTATACTCGAAGAAATGGTATCTTTCGGTTTTAGAAGTGTCCCAATTCGCGAATAATTTTGAGCCAGATCAACCATTGCATTGGCGTTGAGCGATTCCGGTCTACAAGGTCCATGCTATCCACGTAGGGGAAATCATATATTCCTACATGACTTTAAGAAGATACCATGTGGAGTTCATTGGAATTTTGTAATGAATGCCGACTATGTTGTACGTTTCATGAGGAGCACTGGTAAACGGGCATGTGCGATGCTGTATATATGGACATCGCACGGTCTTGAAAGTTTTATAATTAAAAACTTTTTTAAAACCGAAAGATACCATTTCTTCGAGTATAAAACGTGAAGATAATGTGATTGTCTACCAAAAGAATAAAAGGAAGCATATTTTGTGCATGTTTTCTATAAAATATATTTGAATTTATAGGACCATCGCAAATAAACGTAAAAAATGCATGCTACTTAAGTAGTCATTTTTTACCGAGTGTGGCTTCTGCCGAAGGTCGAAAAGAGGTGCATTCAAAAGCCGACATCCTAGCAAGTCCGCAATACCATAGGACTATTATGTCTCTTCCTAGTCGAAAATGCATTTTAGAATTTCAGCCAACCTTTCATGAGATCGGTCACGCACTGTACATGCAAACCCCCCTGCTCTACGTCACAGACTCTCTTCGCATTCTCACAAAATCACTAGGACATTTAAACCTACGATCGGTAACAGCGTCTTTTGCTTACACTTGTGTGTAATTCAAGGTCGAAAGTCCGCAATTATCGGGGAGAAAATTGAAATTTGTCAGCCTAGGAAAAGTAAGTGGTTAGGACAAAGCACGCGCTGTGAAATATTCGAACGTCTAGACTGCACTTTCGGCATGTCGCTGGCCCTTATCTTTCAACTCGAAAGCGCAATTGTGCCCCCCAGTGAGTTGATGGCGGAACCCCGAGTGCATTCGACAGAGCGAATACGCAACAAGATCTAGATGACTTCGAAGGACAGTCTGGAGAGTCAGCAGCAGTGGTAGGAATGTAGACAATCTTCACTGAGGACATAGACCGACTCAGAAGAAATAGATCCTGAAGAACGTCGATGACACAGAGATGGAGACTTGGCTCGTGGATAAGGTCGCCGCTTTCCTAAGAACCATAAACGAAGGGAGGGCGACTGACGTTGTATTGAGGGACCGGATAAACACCATTGTCAGGGCCTTTAACGGCACTCCAGAAGCCCGTCGCAAGGTCCGTCGGGTGGCATTGAATAAATCGACAATACGTCCTTGAATGAGGTAAATGCGCATTCAAAGTGAGCTTGTGGACCCAGACTTAGATAATCAACTTTGCTCGTCTCAAAATCGGCGGTGTGTTGGAAAGGCCTGACAAATGACCCATTCAGCGACAGACCGCATAGCAGGCGCAAACTGCGCGAGTAGAGGGGTGTGCGCCATTCTTCCGATTCCGTATTTACCAACACCAGCGCAAGCAGGCGGGGTTATGTTAGCGGTGATAACCACTCGTTCGTGGTGACCTCATGGTGCCGGCGCGGGCACAGCACAAACGGACGCACCAGCTCAGTATAGAGCGAAAATGCATAGTGCCCGCGCAGTCACCCTCTCTCTCTCTCTCCAAGCACGAACGCATACGCATGCACGCACGCACGCAAGCAGTGAGGTGATGCGGATGTGTGTGTGTACGAGCGCGCACGCGCTGGCGAGAAAGACAAACGACAGAGATGACACAGTACTACAATGCGTCCCTCCAATAGCGCCACTAAGACGCGCACAAACACATACACACACGAGCGTCTGTGTGTGTGTGTTTGTACATAAGTTGCTGCAATCGATATGATGCGCGCACTATCACGACCGTAAAGTCAGTTCAAGTAGGTCTCGGAGATGTTATTCTGGAAGGAGGGCCGTGGTAGCAGTGGGGTAATCGCACCATACACCAGGCTGATGATAAGAGCGGATAATCCTGCCCGAACGCCCTGTGGTTACTCCTTTCAAGCGGGAACTTGTGTATATTTAGACTGCCCGAGTTGCGAAAACAGCAATTCTAGAGGAGCTTAGAAGGCAATCAGCACCCGTCAGGACTACAAAATGGGCGCCCTATAGTCGCGGTCATCGCCTTAATCTCTGGCAAGGACGAGCAGTTTTGTTTAACAGGTAAGGGAAGTGACAAAGGTCAGCTCAATCAGTACTTTCGAAAGCATCGGAAACTATGCGCCTGCCTCGGAAAAAATGGCTCACAGAAGATTTAGCGTTTGCCTTTGGTGATTTTAGCTCCAGTTGACTTTCAATTGCGACTGAGTACTGTCAAGTGAACTGAGACTTGGGAGTTAGAGTACTATTGCATAATGGGCTACTGGTGTCCAGAGCAATCTTGTGGTTCGTCCGACGTAATCGTTCCACAAGCGATGCATCAACCGGCAATTTTAGCAGATGCGTGGATGCGTAAAAACTATCATCTGCAGATACTGTGCCCGTTACAATGCGGCTACTTCTACCCATGACGATGGGTTCGAGCATGCACTTGAAGCATAAGTCGAACAAAGTTCTTGCCCCAACGAACGAGTCTTCTTTTCTCCATATCTCCAAATCTTCGTCTGTCAAACCGAACAAATTCAGGCCCCGTCTTAAACGGGTTCCAGAAAACTGAACTAACGGCGGTCGATAGAGTGATAAACTTCAACTTAAACAAGTACGCATCTTGAGATTATTTTAAAAGTAATGCATCTTGTGAAAGACTCTGGCTTGTTTTGGTCTTTTTAATAGCCTTTGGTTCTGAGCTCTCCAAGTGCCCTCCGATTGCGACAGATGAATCAGAATTGAGTAAACCATGCGTTTTGCGGGCGTTAATATGTATCAACAACCTTAACGAGGCCGTAGTCGTCTTTTACAAACTCTCAGGATCGGTACAGGCTACTGGAAAGGACATTTACTCAAAGCCAGGACATGAATTCGACTGACCCTTAAAAAGAGGTCAAGTCGCCCTCCTCTCCACCTGAAGACAGACAACCTAATTACACAGCAAAGCAACCGATCCCTAAATAATAATGACATGAGGCAATTATAATTGAGACAGAAAAGGCGACTAACGTTGAGACAAATCACAAGAGCACTGTAGAGTTGGCTGTTCCTGCACGAAGAATACTAAGCGTATGCAGGGATTTATACCAAGTAGCCGGTATATGATTGCAGATTAGGATCGCTAACATTGGAGTGGGGGGAGGGGGCGGCTTCTGCATTATATGGTGGGAAACAAACCAACGCAGTTTCGACTCCGCCACCTTCTACCGTGACGGAGACCCAACCGAGCTGGACTGTGCACAACAGCTGACCGAACACAGTACACTCAAAGTGTACGTACCACGAGTTGTTCGTGCATTTTATTTGCGGAACTAGACTTCACACATCCCCCCCCCCCACCTTGGAGGACTGAAAAGCTGAGTAGAGAGCCGGGGCTGTCTGTCTGCCTAAACGTCCTGCATCCGCCGGCGCTTCCACAGGTGATAATCTTCAGCGATCTCGCAGCATGCGGTGGCAATACCAAGGCGCACGCCTGGCAAATGAGCTACTTGCATACATGCTACTTGTACATGCCAAAGTCATGTACATATTGTCCGTCACAAGATACGAGGACCATAACTGTCCAAAGGGTGGCGCCATAACTTGCGCGTGTTAGTGAGAGCATTCCTCCTGTGCGCGCGCGCACACACACAGAAATGACCAGGTACTCGTGCAGACACAGCACAGCCTTACCAGTGCGGGTCATGAGCTAATGTGGTCCTCGCTTTGATCTAGTGTCGGGGGCGATGTTATTTATTCACACACACTAACACATCAGTAAGAAAAAGGGGCACACATGTAGGCGCATGCAACGCGTACGTCTTTGTGCCACCGCGAAGCTGCCACATTTGGGGGACAGTTTAGGCCGGTCCTATGTCCCAGGGCCGTGTCACCCCTGTGGACGGCAAGCATCGACGACACGAGCCATTAAGTCGAAAATTCGGGTAGGTGAGGAAATATGACGACAAAGTGCCCAAGACGGTGATAACTACAGCCGGTCCATAACCCGTTACCTCGCACAGTTGGTTGCTACTTTGATTGACATACAAACTCGACGACCGCCGTTACCCATGAGTCCATCGTGTGCCTCACACAGTAGGGTGGGAGCGGCGACGGTGGCTTGTGCGCGAATTAGTTTATAATGGTAGCAGACTTGTGCTGCACCTAGCACACTCCCTCCTACGCCCGGGCCCGACTTCATGACAGAGTCAAGAAGACCCGAGGTGCGGGGGGGGGCGCAAGTAGCTGGCATGGAGTAGGTCCGCACCTGGGTGTGCCACTACACTCCCTGGCTTATACAAACGACCAGGATTTAACACTAAGAGGGGGGCGGGCGGCTCTGACTTCAAGTGAGTGGGAATGCCATAACGGCCACATCAAGGGGCGGCCAATGCAGTCTGAATCTTAGCTTGTCAGTCGATCACTCCACGCCAACTTACACTGGGCTGACTGCGAGGTTCGAGTTGAATCGTCAGTTGGCAACCTTCCAAGCCAAGATTTGGCGTACTGTGATGTCTCAAGCACCGGTTACCGCAAGTACGAAGCAAGACTCTGGAAATCTGATTACCGCCATCAGAATCAACAAATAATAATCCGCGGTTCCAGAAGTCTTATCGGCAGAGAGTGAAGTCAGATGAGGATAATCGACGTGGCTCTTCAACTCCGGTTAGTGTGTAGAATTTAGTTTGCTTATGGAAGTAGTAAGCACGCTGGGGCATATTTAGAGGAAACTTTCCGCCAGATCGGCCCCTGTGCCCACGCCAACACCTGGTCTCCTTGGTCTACTCTTACCACTGGGACGCCACCGGTCTGCAAAGAGTGTGATTTGGACTGCGCAAGACACCCCTCGCCGTAAGTTAATTCGCGAGGACGTCACTGCTGACCTCCGGGATGGCAGTAATCGTCGTCAACTTCGATGGGCTAACCGCTGACAGCGAATAAAGGTATTGGCTTGTTAAACAGGTACCGGTTGCTGCATGAACACAAGCCAGATGGCCCTCGAAAGAGAATTGCCATAAGAGTCAGGCTAAGTAGTCATTAAGGACTGGCCGTTAGCCCCGAGGACCGGGCCATTCCATCAACTGGCAGTCTCCTGGGTTACGAAGTTAAGCACCTCGATAGGACTAGAAGGCCTCTTCAGGTGTAACGGCTTGGGAGCCAGGATGCAATGTATCAACAACATGGAGAACACGCAACAACATAACTGACAACAACTAGATGAATTAGAAACTAGAGAATAAGGAGTGAGATGGACATAGGTTTCTTCAGAAAAATAAACTCCCGTCTCCCCAATTCGTAATTAGACAGTTGACCAGCGACATCGACCGAGAGAATCTATTAGTGATCTAGGTCTTGGTCACTGCGCGTCCGGCCGGTTGCGTTAACTACTTCGGACACGTTTGCAAAGTATGCGACAGTGCGTTGAAAAACGTCCGTTGCAAAAAATTAAGAAATGGTTTCCGCCCCCGAAGAAATTTGCATAAAAGTGTATGAACTTGTCATTAAAGTATATATCATGGACTGAGAAACGGCTCTACACTAAGAGGCTTAGCAGCTCTCAAATGGGCACTGTGCTAAAAGGAACAAGATGCTGACATGGATGTTGGTTCGAAACACGAGCCCAGGTCAGAAAGAGTTAAAAATGCTCCGAAAGACCCGTAAAGGTTGCAATGTATGAACTAAGACGCATTGGTTTGCATAGGCTCGACTTTAGTCGAATCAGCGCACAGTATCGGTTTTGAATTAAAAATGTTGAAGTACGATGGGGCTCAGAAATCTCAAGGCAACTTTTTCAAACTCAGTGCTGAAAAAGAGCAGCGGTCCTACAGTACGGCCAGATACAAATGTAGAAGCAGGCATGCAAAGCTCGTCCACCAAAAACCGCCAAAACCATACCTGCTGGGGGCGCTGAATTGAGCGCAGGCCAGATTAGGACCTGAGGACACGACGAAAAAACGTTTAGAAGGATCAGGCGCAAAAGGTCCAATGAACAAACCGACTCCAACTTTATGAGTTGCATACACATAGGAGAAATATAAGAATGCGTAGGGGAAGGGGACATGACGGCCACAGCAAGCAGTTGACTGAGATCGGGCGAGCCCTGTGTATCAAACG
>CACRXP010000730.1:167172-179005 GCA_902702965.1 Spirometra erinaceieuropaei
GCTTGTCGGCATTTATGACGGGAGACCGAGCCAAATTAGACCAGCAGCACTTGTCATTTGGTATCAAAAAGACTCGTGGCTAGATCGATGAAGGGGAACAACACGGACAACTCCCGAGATGGAGGAAGGCCAGATACGGTCACTAATACATGCGGGTTGAAAATTTGGTCATATATGCATCTTCTGCAGGGGCGGTGGTCATCATTACCCTTCTCCATTAGCATTAAAACAGTTGCACGAACCGCCATTAGCACATATGTGGAAAACGCACAAAAACGGTAAGCCTACAACTACACCCGTATACGTGTGTGGTTCAGGGTCTGTCTCGGCCACAAATTTGTAGGTGTGTTAAGAAAAGGGCACTAAGGCATGCGGGATGATGCCGGTCCCTGAGGAAGTTTAAGAAAAAATGACAAATTAAAAATAACACTAGGGTAGGTTAGAATTAGAGAAACATCCCGCGTGATTATCCTTGAAAATATGATGTCGAAGGAAAAGGAGGGACTTACGAGAACTTGAAGATCTACGTCTCCTCATCTACTAGCACGACGTCCACAACACAGATGACGGTGGCGGTCGTCTTCCCGCTTTCAATTACAAACTATGATAATCATATATTTAAACAAATAACGGATGTCACAAATTCCGAATAACATGTTACTCTGTCGATATATCTTTCATATTTTACCGTCCTTTTAACTCATCCCAACTTCTATGAAGATTTTTCTGCTCATTATATTGCCTCACAATACGGTATCGTACTTCGTACTGCCCTACTGCCCAAGTGTGGCAAAAAGCGCAGTGTGCATACTGCAAGCCATCGAAAGAACCTTAATGAATTTATGTGAGAATCACACTCCGGGATTTTCAAAACAAGCATGCGGTTTTGTGTGGAACACGCCTCGCAAATCTGGAGACAGTGGCCAATTCAAGATCCAAGTAGTCGCGAATCAGCTCAAGGGGAAACAAAAGGACTAATTTGAAGCATTTTGTCCCCGGTACGAAGATGAAGTAAGCAAGCAGGGCAAGACATAATGGTTATAGCTGCTTGTCTTGTTCAACTCACCTAACGGAAATTAATATATTTCCTGTTGGCTATCAGAATATTGCAGGGATCTCTCGCAAGCATTCTACATTTCCAAGGGATTGGATAGCAATTTGATCATTGAGGAACATTATGGATTTGTTGCCATGGCCGATGTCCAAGGTCATCCATTTAAACTGGTAGTTCCGCAGGCAAGTACGAATGTGCGGAAGTTCTGCTATCCTGACAGGGTAGTCGAACTATGGAAAGCCCTCTCTGCCGATTTTATGATGTCGCCATTAAAGGGAAACCTTAAAAGCTACCTTGAATGATTTATGTTCCAGAATGAGTCGGAGTAATGAGAGGACAAACTGAATCCTGAGACTCATATTCATACTTACGTATAATTATGGTCCCCTTTAAACAATTACATCTCATACGAGTTCTTTGAATAATGTACTAAATTTTACACTCGCCTATTTTTCACTAAAAAATTGAAAAGAACTGATTCTCGAGAATAAGAATCCCAAGTCTTCGTCGGAGCAGGTGAACTATTAAGGAAAGGTACGTTTCTTGAAACACTGCCTACTTCATCAAGGGTGGAAATTTTGCCATTTGCCAAATGAAAATAAACTTGGACGTAGTAGATTAGTACAACGGAGGGCGTCAGGGATCTAAGACGGTTTTGCGTCATGGGTAAGCAATTAAGTGCCTTCAGAAACCAGAAAACTGAAAGATTTGCATGGGAACAGCACTCAGAGCAACGTTGTAGCACATGGAAAATATCAAAGGTAGTTGATGCCACGATGCATGTTATAGCCAGGGTTATGGTATTCCAAATGGCCGCCGAAAAAAACCGTAGTAAAACTTGGGAATTGCTATTTGGGTATATACGAACTTAATAGATACATGGTTAACCTAAAATCGAACCAATGAATCAGACAAGTCACTTACCGTCCTCTGGATTTTATGTTGTAGTTCGCAAATGCCATGTGTAAATTACGAAGCTGCGTGTAGAGAAGGGATACCACAGTACACGGGAGAGAAATTTGAAAAAGATAAATAGGGGCAAGAAGAAGAAGAAGAAGAAGAAGAAGAAGAAGAAGAAGAAGAAGGAGAAAAAGAAGAAGAAATAAACGATGCAGCCGAATAGGATGAAATAATATCTAATTGCACAAGGGAGGGGCAACTTACCCGAAAATACTAATAAAATGCAACGGAATTCCGAGAGAAGCAGAGCCATTCACGAGGAATGATCTGAAATGAAGGGTACACGACCTCTAAAGCTAGGGTCTTGTATGCTCGGCGTTCCTGATCGACACTCAATTCATAATTAATGACAGAAACTAATACAGGTATTGCTTAACACAAATGCTGCGGCATTCGCAGCGTTCATTTCCTATGCCAATGCGCGCCTATCAGAACTGGCGGCTCCGCATTTATCGCAGATGGTAACACGTGGCGCAAAATTTACTTGATTGCCGCTGCCGAGCTGCCGCCGAAATTTCCTCATTTGTGACTATAACCAGGCTATTTTCCTGACTGACAGTGGAATGTGAAACAGTGTTCACCCAGCTTTGTCGGTGCTTTCTCTGCCTACGTAAAGTCTTGGCATGGGAATATGAAGGTATGATGTTATTGCGTTTGGTAATCGGTTGGGGGCTGGAAAACAATGACCTCAGCAGTTCGCGGTACGGCTGGTTATTAACCCTTGCCAAAATTTCGGCATCATCGTACTCCAATTTATGGCCGGACCCTGTCGGATGAACTGCGTAGTAAGAGCTATCGTCATCCTTCCTTCCCACCACTATAGCGTCTGTCTGGGAAAAGATGAATCGGGCAACTCCAGGGATTTTTTCTCCGCGAATGCGCAGTTTATTTTCGTCTGTTTGGGGCTTGTCCAAGCACTCTCCGATGAAACAATTTCGCACAGCCATCGCTCTCGAACGGACAAAGCGCCAAGTATAACTTACACCTACCTGCGCAAAATGGACCACCTAATGCTGTCTAACATTGAGAGAGAAGACTTGCCGCCTGAAGTGCACGAAAGAGCTACCTGTCGCTTGATGATTAGAAAGCAACGAGAATTGTAGTGGGGATGATCAGCAGGAAAGGAAAGGGAGGAAGACGACCTTATGTTTGAAAATTGAAGCCCTGATTTAGTTGGAGATGAGATGCCGGTTCTGTTCGACTATGGCAGATCAAATTGAAGAGGAAAAAACAAGGCAATATAGGGTCCCAAATACTATTGACTGAGTCCCGGCATTGTATAACCCGCGGGAGGTCGTTGCGTGACTAGTCGCGTTTACATGGCGTTCACGGAAAAATTCTCTTATCTCCCTTTTCGACAAAATAAAATCAGTTTCTATCAAGGAAAAAAGGGTAACTCATACCGGCGTATTACGACTAAGCGAGCGCAGTCGATTAGCTTGTGCGACTCAAAGCGTACTGTGGCCGATCGCGTCTGGATTCCTCTCGTCTGGCCTCTTTGACGCGAATAGTCTCATCCGGCGTATCAATCTGGCCCAGACGATGTCAGTTCTTAATCTCGTATACAAAAACACATGCAGGCCAGTCCTGTCCGACCCGTATGCGTACTCCTAAAGGCTGACAATTATTTCTGCCCTGACGACGTCCGATTATAATCCGATATAAACCGCCACATAACGGCCAGACCTGCCCGCATTTTTCTGTAAATATATTTCATCGAGGGGATTTTTTCCCCGCAGAGATTTTCTTCAACACTAGCTAGTCATTTTAATCAACGGACTACTAATTCAGAAATTATGAATTGCGACTTGGGAAAATCGACAACCTGACTCCACATCCCAACATCCACAGCCTCAAGAAAATCTTCGAACGTTCTGGGGCCGGAAGGTGGAGACCAGCGGACTTCAGGAAGATTGAAGTCACCCGCAACCATTTGATACTGAAAGCTTACTTTGGCCGCAGAATGAAATGCCCGTGAGAGTAAACGATGAAAATCCGCATTGGCGCTGGGAGGGCGATAGACGCAGCCAACGGGTAAGGAGAACTTATATCTAGTGCAATCTTGAGCAAGCAGCTGCCTGTATCGCGCAAAAATGCGGGAGGTCCGGCGGCAGAAAGGTAAGTGTTTGCTAAACGTAGACAAAACTGCCCCCACCACGGCTGTCTTGATGATCATTTCGAGAGAGGGTTCGGAGTCAGCTACGTAAGTTGTTGCCCATGTCTGAGTTACTAAAACAACATCTGGACAATGGACGAGCACCAGAGTCTGAAGCAAAGACACTTATTAAGGGGAAAAGCTGTTTGTTTCTGAGGGAGGTAGGCTACGTCGTCCAGTGCTTGGTTGCCCACGGAACACGCGGCCTGGATGCACCCGTCCGGTTCTGCAAAAAATGTGGCATGAAATATTCTGACGCGAATAAAAAGATTAGGACTTGGGGAAGGAAATGACAGGCAGGGAAACTGGTGACCATTGTTAGCTTGCTCATTTTCAGCAGGAAATCCACGGGTCGGAAACTGCGACACATTCTCGCCGGAACAAAACTGAGGATCGGATGAGTTAACTGATCCAGTATGGACACTAGCAGGAGGAATGTACTGGTAAAACGGCCGGAAAGGCAAGGTGATGGGAGGTGGGGGTAGTTGGAAACATCCTACGTTTCGGACCGTGGTGTTTGGGACATTTTTAGGCGATTGGGGAGGAAAAGATTTCATAATGGAGCTGGATTAACCCGGTGCCCGATGGGCCGAGATGACATTTGGAGTCGCCCTTGAATTAGGCACCTGCTAAGGCTCGCAAGGGGTTGCTGGGGGAGTTGGTGGAGGCGTTCTTATACCAGGCGTGTTGATGCGCCTAACAATCTCTGAGTAAAGAGTAGTCGAATTGCCTACGGAATTGGCTATGCTGTGACTTGCAGAGGACGCAGATGAGGAAAAAGAAAAAAATATTTAAACCGAAAATAAGTGTCATTGTGTCAGTGTTGGCACTTGACAATTCCAATTTTTCAGCATTCGCCGTATAGGTGTGTGATCGGGCGAAACTGAGCAGCGTCATTTACGGCAAAATTCTCTTGTTATCGCCCTCCTCGACAAAAACAGATTCGATTTCTATCAAGGCAAAAAGGGTAACTGCTTCGGAACATTACGCCCGAGCGAGCGCAGTCGTTTAGCTTGTGCGACACTGAGACCCAAACCATAACTTTGCAGGAACAAATACGTTCCCTCTATAGCAGATAAGTGACTCGGAATGTTTCATAGTACAAATTTATGCTTGCGTTTTATTCTCTCCTCGGTTCCAGAGCTTACTACTCCAATGACTTCAAACGCTTGTTCATTGACTTCTTCAGAAGTGCTGCTTATGTCGCCATATATCAATTGGTCGAGTATTTTGTCGGCTGATGTTCTGTTACGACAAGCAGAGGCGTAGTTTTGGACGATTAAGGGGTCAAGAGGTTCTACTTAGACTAAGGGGATTTTGAGTTAACCATATCCACAGAAGGCGACGAGCATACGCTGGCACCTGCGGTGTCTCCGGCCACGATTCTACCAATCCGAGATGGTGGAGAGGCTACAGGCTCTTGTCTTTTAGCACGCGTTCTTCGGGGTATTGCAGGGTACTAGATAGGTTTTCCGTTGCAGTTCAAGGGTCAAACGTTGCTAACGTAGAACAGAACGCACACAATAGCAAATACTACTGTTGGCTTACTACAAAAACAAGAACGAGATGGTCTGACACGGAGTCACTAAGACGCACTTCACAAAATACTGCTTCTTTACCAGACCCTCCGACAATCCCGTTAAAAAATAATATCCTGCTTTGAAAAGCGACTTTTAAATAGGACTCTAGTAAAAACAGACAGTAATTTCTTAAGAATACTAAAGTTTAGGCAAAGCTTCAGTTACCTTTGAAACTGAGCTGCCCGCCGTTTGCTTCAATTAATTTCTTCAACTTGGCCGCGACAACAACACACCCGTGTGAGAACGTCCTATAACTTAGCGGATCCCGTTGTCGCCTGAACTTTCGCAGGTACTCTTTTTCGCAGCGAGTCTTCGGTGCCTAGACTGGGCTTCCCGAGGATGTGACAATGGCGGACCTTGACGGTGCTAAATTACTCGACACATGCAGATTGGTTCACTAGGCGTAGAACAATGTCTTGCTGAATGCGTTAATGTTCGTGGTCGAACATTGTGAGCTCCACACACGCTACCAGACCTTTTGTTCGGATCTCATGTTTTGCTTTGGGCTGAAGACAGAGATTTACACTTATCTCGGCGCGGCAGTCAAAACTGGCTTGAGAAATGAAGAAGAATTTCTAAAGTAAAGTGAATGTTAGCTTTTCAGTCAACAGACGCAATATGGCTGGATTCTGGTAAGATACTTGTAGATGATCGCAAACACAAGTATGCGATTGAGTTTCTCGATCTGGTCGAGACCAAGCAAGTCAAGTTTGGAGCGGTCAGCTAGGTAACTTGTTTCCTTGAAATGAGTATCGCTGGACCAAAGGTCGCATTCTGACTCACCCATGAGCCAGAGAATTCGTTCAGAAGCATTCAAGACCCTTTTCTTCGATGTGATCATCGGAAGCCCTCCAACCATGCTCCGAGCATTCCCAAAATGACAGTGATGCCTCAGGCTGTATTTAACCCGAGGCTTACTGGTGTGCCACTAATTTCAATCATCAAGCATTTTGTCCGTGCCCCAGACTCGGTTCTGAGTATGGGCACCCAAAATAAATTAATAAAATGCTTCATCGAGCACCCTTGGGGATACATTTATAACAAGTAAAAATAAAAGTCCAAATGAAATTTTGGAACAAGTAAACGGATCCTGTACAGTATTCAGCTCGTGCTTATAGAATATGCAGTTGGGTGTTAAAAACGGTCAGTGAGCAGTGAAAAATTCTTTAACTGGGTGGGACAAGATGAATGTGATTTGAATAGCTCTCGATGAAAAAGAACCGTCGCTCATGGAAGCGTAAATATGCAGATCGGACAGAATGGCCTGCATACGGTAGTGTATAATGGATTCGAAAGGCAGAATTCCTAAACCTGTATGAGGCCGTCAGCGTCAAATCGACGAAGATTGTCCGACATCAACACGCGCACGGAGTGTGCGTGGATCGTAAGGATGACTTGCGAGAGAGATGGTCATGAGGGCTCTTTCTAGCAACCCCAAGGTGCCAGCGACAATCACGAGATCGTCGGCAGACTTCCTCGAACCATGGTACCCTCCACGGCAGTTACACAATGGCATCTGCTGGTAATACCAGCACTTTGGAGTGGCATTGTAGTGATGTCTGAGGCCATATACTTTCAAAACATCTTCCATGGCTTCAGAAACCGATCCTACCTGGCAGCAGAGGCAAATACTGCTGGGGGGTGTCAATCTTTACTTTCGCCGTATGTCCCTCTGGGACCGTATGTATGACTCCAAGGTAATCATCGACTCTGGCGCCGAGGTTAGCGTGGTTCCACTAACGCTTGCAGGCCGCAAACACTGCTAATCTTTGTGCCTTGTATCATTCAGTAATCCTATCATCTCATTTTATGGTCAGCACTCAGTCACCCCAACGTAGACCATTGACGGACTTTTCGACGAGTCTTCATAATCGCCGGCATTTACGTCGACCTGCTGGGGGTCAGGCTGAAGAGTCTCCGAGATTTCAGCAACCTCAAAATCCTCTAAGACCGCTGCCAATAAGAAGTGAATCCGATCTTCAACTTCCTATCCATTATGCCTATCTCCTACAGTTATTCATATCCACTTCTCACGCAGTCCCGGATCACTTGAAGTCCACAGAGTCAAAGCTGGGTATCACTCGAGAGTCCGGTAGCTATCGGACAACGTCCTTACATCATATTCTAGGAAAAACGACTAGCACTTGATGACTGCGTGTCGACTGCCGGGCACTGAACTCGGCGACCATTCCTGACCAGTGCTATGTCCAACACATCAAAGACTATACCCTCTAACAGCATGATAAGTATGTAATAATAATTTTTATTCAAGACCCGTGGGGTCCGGATATCGTCAAGGCAGAATTCATATGCCGGATGAGGACATTCGAGCCACAGTAACGAAACGAGAGGAACCCAGACGCGACTGGTCACAGTCCGCCTCGAGTCCAGCCGAGGAGGGAGCAAAGGAGTCGCGATCTAACTACTAGTATACGACGAATACAGCGGTATCCGCCAGGAGCGTCGAGAGAGCGCTTGGGGTCGAGATGAGGAGATGACCTGAAGAACCGCAAAATTCAACGCTGGGGGAGGGGTGAGGGTTCGAATCGCGGGAGCCAAAGTGCAATTTTGTTGAGTGTTGGTGACCGGCGAAAATGAGGCGGCCTAGAGCGTGCGTGTCAAGCTAGCCGAGCTATTTTAGATAGATAGATAATTTTTATTAAAGACCCGTCGGGGTCCCATCAAAGCAAGTTAAAATAAATTTGCATGCGAGTTTTAGACGAGGTAGGCAGAATCTTTACAAAATGCAATTCATAGTTTCTCAATTAGTAGTCCATTGAGAAACATGATGATTGAGGGGTGAAAAAAACTATCCAAAAAGTTAAAAATGAGTGGATTAATTTTACAGGAGAAAAAACCCCTCAATAAAAATAATGACAGAAAACAGCGAGTAGGATTGGCCTGTAGGTGGCAGTATATAACGGATTGTTGTCGGTCATCGTCAAGGTAGCAATAAATGTCAGCCTTCAGGGGTACGTATGCGGGTCAGACAGGGCTAGCCTGCATGGGGTAATGTATAAGGGATTAACAAATGAGATCGTCTGGGCCGGATTGATACGCCGCATGAGATTATTCGCGTCAAAGAGGCCAGACGAGAGGAATCCAGATGCGATCGGATACAGCACGCTACGAGCTCAGCCGAGCAGTGAGGAAGGGAGGTACGACCGAACTACTAGTAAACAGTGAAGACTGAGGGTTCCGCCGTGAGTGTCGACAGACCGCATGAGGTCGGAATGCGGGAGATGGCATCAAAAACCGCGACAATTGTCGCTATGGGGGGAAGGATAGCGATGGATTTAGAATCCAATTTAAAACAGGGGTTTCTAATGATATAATTAAGAGTTACCACTTGATCTACCACTAAATCCCAGGAGGACCCTTCTCGAAGTCAAGAATCTGAGTGTTCGGGAATGAGACCGTTAGCAGTGCCTTTATGCTTTCCGGTGTAAGATGGTTGCGTAATTTAGACTTGAATACCAGCAACTTAGGCGATAATCTAATTTCAGGCGGAAGATTATTCCAAAGGAAGGCATATTTGGAAGCAAAGAAGAGGGAGCGCTTAGATGTAGTACAAAGAGGCGGCGGAATCACCATGCAAGAGTTGCGCGTGGCATAAGACCGATCTCTCGGAGTGAGAGTGTCAATGTGCGGAAGACTGGAGCTAGAGTTGATGCGAAAAAGGAAGCAAAGGCCAGCTTCGAGTCTTCTAACCCACAAAACTTCATGTTCGCCAGCTGACATCTCTGAGTATAAGAAATACCGGAAGAAACTTCAGAGAGCAGTTTCCGAGTGAAAACCTTCTGAACATTTTCGATTTTTTACGGTCGCAGGCGTTCATTAAACCGAAGAAAGGACAGCAGTATTCGACGACTGGAAGAACAAACATGTGATAAAGTCTTAGCTTCATTTCCGGAAGGAAAAAAATTATGCGATATGAATCCACATATCTGCGCGGCTTTGGCAGAGATTCTATCTGCGTGAAGTGATAAGCAAGCTTATTTGTATAACTTAGACCTAGGTCCTTTACGGTGAGGCATTCTGAGAGTGGGTGTTTCTGAAAAATTATGGGACCAGGAAGTTTGGTAGGACCAAAAGACATGAAACTACACTTGGATGATGAAAACTCCATCTGCCATGTCGAACCCCATCTGCTTAAGCGTAGTAAATCGGCATTAATTTTTTCAACAAAAACGTTTGCGATGTCCTTAGAGTATGAGTAAACACAATTGAGGTCATCGACATAAGTAAAAGTTGGCGAATATCCGAGTTCAGTCGAAATATCATTGATGTACAGAAGGAAGAGTAGCGGACCCAGGACCGTGCCTTGAAGTACGCCACTCGTGATCGAGTGGGGTGTCGAGTAGCTATTACCGACCATGACTTTCTGATATCGGTTGGGCAGATAGGACCTGATGAAGTCGAGTAGAGGCGGCCGGATGCCGAGGGCTTCCAATTTTACTAAAAGACGTCTATGGGGCACCTTGTCAAAGGCTTTGCTAAGATCAAAGTAAATAACTACCACTGACTGCCGCTCATTACGAAGAGAAGTGATTAGATTAAGAAAAGCCAAGTGACATGTTTCGCAGGATCGTTCAGGTAAAAATCCATGCTGACTAGAGCTCACAAGCCGATTAGTTAGACAGAAGTCAAAAAGGTCAAGCCGCTGTTTTTAAATTTGAAGATAAGTGGAGGATATTATTTTTAGTGGTTTTTCTGTGAAATCTAACGATTTTAGTACCTGTTTTTTGTTTGAATTTCCTTAAATGCAGGCCTTTTCTCTAAGAACTGCCCGCTGCCATCTCCTTTCGAGTTTTGCTAGTCTATGGTCGTTGTTCACTAATCGCACTTTGCAATTCTCATTTTGTGCATCCGATTTCCCTCTAACTGTTGTAATTTTTTTTTACATCGTTAGCCCCTAGCTGAAATTCAGTCAACTTGTCTGCCAGAAGTTTTCTTAATCACAAATTGCCTCGAGACAAGATGAGACCAAAAGTCACTGGTCGACGTAAGCTCTCGGCTCTTGTAAGTTAACATGGCCTAACTAAACGTAAGTCAAAAGCTTTACCTAAATCTAAGTCAGATGATATTACTTGTCATTCGTCACCCGTTGTACTTGGTCGGCAGCTTAATCTGTCTGCACTTGACCACTGCAATGACTTTATGCTAAAGTTTGGCTCTTTGCTGACAATCCTTGGACATTTATTCGACGGGAACATCTCCGATATTCCCTCTGAAGAATGTAGGCGTCTCGACTCACTTGTTTACCTGATCGCCAGTGAATCTAGTGATAGACAGAAGCGTTCTTACAACTTCCTGCTAAAAATGTTCCTCGATCTGCTGGGCCAATTGATGTTGCGACCAGTTTCCTGTATTCATGTGGTTTCAACTATAAAATAGCTGATGCCAAACGCTTGTCCTCCCGTAGTACAAATCCACCCATCTTAGTCAAATTGTTTTCATTAATCGAAGTTGACACAATCTTTACTCATCGAGAGCGTGTTACTGCGTACCTAGAGAAGGCAAAATTTTTCCTTTGTCATGATCTTACTCCTATGGAGCGTAGAATCAGGTCTCTATTCTCACGTAAACCTACTGCTTCTCAGTCTAATGCTCCCCAACTCGGTCATAATACAAGTGGCCGTATGGATTCAAGGTCAAGGCGCGCAGCACAATTTCAAAGATAAGTGAAGCTCTGCATTTATCTGGATATTCTTAAGTAATTAATGCCTGTTTTTTACGTGAGTCCGTTTTAAAAGGCGCCTTTCTATATAAGGTAAAATTTTTTCCCAGTTTGTTTGACAGTCTGGCAAAATAGTCGTATTTTGTAAAAATCCATTGTAGTGAATCCTTTCCCTCTACCGCTTTCTAGTTTTCGTAGTAAAAAAAACAGTAATACTTGCTACTCAGTGTGCGTTTCCGTTTTGATTCCTCTTCTGTAACGAAAAAAACTTTTTTTGTCTGTAATGCCCCGCAGAGCACGTGCTAAAAGGCGAAAGCTTGCGGCCTCCCCACCGTCTCTGGGTGCTAAAATCGTGACTGAAGACATGGCAGACGCCAGCGTATGTTCTTCGCCGTCTGCAGATC
>CACRXP010000730.1:183320-204525 GCA_902702965.1 Spirometra erinaceieuropaei
CTATTGTGTGCGTTCTGTTCTACGTTAGCAACGTTTTGACCCTTGAACTGCAACGGAAAACCTATCTAGTACCCTGTAATACCCCGAAGAACGCGTGCTAAAAGACAAGAGCCTGTAGCCTCTCCACCATCTCGGATTGGTAAAATCGTGGCCGGAGACACCGCAGGTGCCAGCGTATGCTCGTCGCCTTTTGTGGATATGGTTAACTCAAAATCCCTTTAGTCCAAGTAGAACCTCTTGACCCCTTAATCGTCCAAAACTACGCCTCTGCTTGTCGTAACAGAACATCAGCCGACAAAATACTCGACCAATTGATATATGGCGACATAAGCAGCACTTCTGAAGAAGTCAATGAACAAGCGTTTAAAGTCATTGGAGAAGTAAGCTCTAGAACCGAGGAGAGAATAAAACGCAAGCAAAAATTTGTACTAGGAAACATTCCGAGTCACTTATCTGCTATAGAGGGAACATATTTGTTCCTGCAAAGTTATGGTTTGGGTTTCAGTGTCGCACAAGCTAAACGACTGCGCTCGCTTGGACGTAATATGTCGATATGAGTTATAATAATAATTATTATTATTTTTATTAAAGACCCGTCGGGGTCCCATCAAAGCAAGAAAAAATAAATTAACATGCGAATTTTAGACGAGGTAGGTAAAATCTGTACAAAGTGCAACACATAGTTTTTGAATTAGAAGACCGTTAAGAAAAATGATAAGCGAGTGGTGGATAAAAGCTCCACGTCAAAATTTAAAAATTATTGGATTAATTATACAGGAGAAAAAACCCCTCGAAAAATAGAAACAGAAAAATGCGGGCAGGACTGGCCTGCATGTGGCGGTATAGAATGGATTATAGTCGGACATCGTCAGGACCGAAATAAATGTCAGCTGTGTATGGCATTGAATAACGGATTTCATGAAGGGGTAAGTAGGCGGGTCGGTCAGGACTGGCCTGTATGTGGCCTTGAATAAGGCAAATCAGTGGCGAAATTGAAAACCAATCTCGAGGCGATAGAAACTCGGATGCGGTCGGTTACATTCATCCGAGTCCTTCCGAGAATGGGGCAAGGGAGATACGACCAGACTACTAGTATATGGCGAATACAGAAGGTTTCGCCAAGAGCGTCGATGTAGCGCATTCTGTGACGGCACGATGCATGAACTGGAAAATTGGAAAAATTAACATTTCTGGTGAGGGATCTTAGGAAGCGAGACTACTCACAAAGGAAGGATCTGTGAACAGATACGGAAATTTAATGGCGGCATACCACCGATCTGGAGTTCGTCGTTACAGCGGACGTCTCCAACCGTGGAATTAGCTTGGAATTTCGTACGACGTTTCGGATAACACTGGAAAGGCTATTTGTAATGTCACAGGATTATTAACATTTATGAACAGCGACTACTGACGGACACAGATGGTTGTCCTAGCTTTTACCTTTGCTGCCAAGATCTTTCCACGATATCTCGCACTGTTACTTCGCCATTACAATGAATCGTAAGCCTATCCATGCAATTTTTAGATCAAACAGAGGCATTTCCACGCAATCGGCAGATCGTATCCAGCACTGGGCGACCATGCGAACTGGATATGGCTTGGGTACCCAGCGTCGGTTGACAACGGACATCGGCCAAGCAGATGTACCCTTGTACCGGACTAGTTGGAGATATAATGAATTAGAGGACAAATTCAGTAAGTTCGCGTCTGTTGAGTCTGGCACTTTCAACCTTTTTGCCGATTGAGAAAGTCCGAAACACAACACGGTAAGATTCAGTGCTGAGATATTTCATTAAGTATAATGACCCCTAAAACTTTCTAGAGGACTCCACCAGTTTCATCTAGGACAACATTCGCTGTCCTTTGTTACAGACTGTATCCTGTGATACGAACTTGCCATTATTCCACAGAAACTGAAGCAAAGGTCGTGACGCAGTTGCATACTGCGCATCCGGAACTCGACTACAGAAGGACTCTCGCCCATAGTTGTGCGTATCGGTCGCACATAGATCAGAAATTAGGACAGCTGGTTCATTACTTCACCAACCACACTTATGCATCAAAGACGTTAATGAACACCGAGCTCGATACATAGTTTGTCCCATAGTATCCGCTGTCCAGTATCCAAATCGATTACCCAGGACCAGCCAACGGCTAAAACTTTCTTATCGTCTTCAATACACGCAACAACTGGCCAGAAGTCTTTCGTATGGAACTCAGGGCAGCCAGCGTCACAATCAGTACTCCTAGGGCACTGCTCAGATGATTCGGTTGTCCAAAGACTTTACCAAGTAAGAGTGGATGGTAGTTCACATCAGCCTCCTTATCATGATTCTGCAACTAGTCAGACATCAACCGCCTGTGTTCGCCACCATATAATCCGCGTGCCAACAGACAAATTAAGCGACTCGTAAACATGTTTAAACGTGCTCTACAAAAGTGACAAGGATGAGGGAAGGTGGAATAATTTCTCAAAACACTTTTGTTAGTTTATTTGGTAACCACATACCGGGATTCTCCAAACGGCTTCTCTCCGGCAGCGTCTCTGACGCATAGTTTTTGCACATGGTTGGACGCAGTTTGTCCGTCTCCGTCTGTCGGAGGACGACGGGACGTTGGTCGTAAAACATTCTGCCCGACGTCGAAGGAAAGACATTTCAACTGTTGCAACTCAGGAAATCAACGGTATTTTCAACAAGGTGAAAAGGTAATGGCAAAAGATTACATGGGTAATCGAGAAAAAACGAGCACTTATACGCACTCATCGAAAATGTGGCGACATCGTCTACAGAATTTTGTTTGGATTACATATTTGGGTGCGCCACAGTGATCAGCTGGGACACACAAAATAATGTGACATTTCTGATCCAGGTCAAAATCCGTTATTGGAAATGCGCCTGGACAAGTTGATTTTATCAAAATGAAAGATATAAAATCGTAGTTCCAGCGTCAACACCATCCATTCCGTCGTTATATGATCGTGCTGAACGCGAACGCAAACGGCATCATTGCAAGTGAGCTCGAGGTCCAAATCGTACCGTTCAAAATGAATGAGGGGAAGTGTTAGGAAGAGGACTCGCAGCCGTCTGGCTCATATGCTACCGTAATTATCCACCCATTCGGTGTGCGCATGTTAATGTCAGTTCAGTTCCGGACAGGATTTGAGCTATCTCCGACCAGTCAGATGAGTTGGGCAGTCTGTCGACATGCTTACCAATCAGGCGGAATTAAAGGCGTTTCTTAGAGCGGTACAGTCTTCTGTTAGGTACCTAGGACAGAATCCGTAGAGGCAAGTCATGCGTGAGCGACTTTTCCACTCCTATGAATGCTGAACTCGAGCAGCTGATGGAGGTAACGCGGCGTATGCGGTTAACGTCGGCTATAGGAAGGCATTTTTGGGGTGCGGTGTCAGTGACTCCTATAGCAGCTCGGTTGAACAGGCGTTGGGGTTAATTACTTGAGGTGGGTGCGAAGTGGCTTAATCGGTCCCCATCATGTTATTCAGGTCGATGACCAACAATCGGAGGACGCTGCAGTCAAGGGTGGTGTTCCATTAGTCTCTGTTCTTGGTCTCACTCTATTAATTATTTATGTCCACGGCTGCTTAAATGAACTGGATTTTGATGTCTCCATGCTTGTTGATTATGTCAAACCCTAGAGCACTATCCGAAATTGAGTCAACGAGCAGCGTTTTGAGGTAAACTTAAACCGCCTCGAGCAATTTCTGAATGACCGCATTGGCCGTTTAATGTGAAGAAATGCCTACTCAAATGGACCCCTGAACCGCAGAATTGGTCGTCTGAATGGCATACCATTGTAAGACGTTGACATCCTAAAGGACTTAAGTGTGTGGATCACGATGTCCCGTACACCATCACTGAACTTCTCAGAATCAGCCAGGTCCTCTATGTCATCCCTGTACCTTATAAGACGAATTTTTCCCGCCTTTGAGGAAGATAGCTTTGTTACAGTCCTTTGAAAGTTTGTACGGTCAAAACCAGACTCGCTGTCGAGACCTGCAAACGATGAACGACTAAGGACCTCGTTGTCCTCGAAAAAGTTCCAAGGCGGCCAGCAACACGTGCAACTGGACAGGGCGCCTACCCTGTGACACGCGGTTATTAAATCTTTGAGGTACATACAGGTACGAGTTAACGTAATACCAATATCGCGTATCATGCGCTGTCGGAACTCTAGTCATGTATTTGGAGGTCTCATCGAGATAATAACCACAACGAATATACGAGAACATTCACTCAACCTAATAAGTGATTAAGGCCATACTGGGCAAACGGAAGCCATACCACTACACCCTGTGTGGATATGGTTATCCGTACATCTGCAGGGGTATTTAAAAAGAAAGTAGGTCGATATAGCATTACACGCAGCAATGCTATCCGATCTACATCGTTTTGATACCTTATGCCAACGGCGTTATGCTGTGTCACTATTGCTACACGTGCTTTAACAATGTTTATTTATAAGATATTCTTACTGTCTCCGACTTATAAAAAGTCATAATTATTGGCATTTGTATTGACGCTTGAAGCTGATTGCCATCGTACTTATTGCTCTGTAGCATGCGTACGCCTAAGCTGACTAGTGTTCTACTCATTAACCAGTGTATATTTATTTGCCAGTGCGGAGGACGCTTAAAATCACTCCTCCGTCCTTAAAATTATGTTAATTTTCTGTATTCGTTTGGTGTCATCCGTCTAAAATTTATCTCTTTTCGCTCAAATATTCAGATCTAAATTTCTCTCAGGTAGACGGAACTAAACAAAACATTGAAAGGAGCATTCTGGTTGGTTGAATTTCTGTCCGACGTTAGGCCTCACAGTATGTTCCTTCTTCGCCCTATATACGCTCCCGAGCACGGCAACGCAATTTTTTCTTCCGCCCTTGTGGCTGAGTTTCGATTTAAAGATTTAATCAAAGGGAGTTGTTGGACGGGCTGCCAACGAGACGTGTGTCGGGTGTAAACAGTAATAAATGCAGAAATGTCAGCTTCCAGCTGCACTACCTGCTTCGGCGCCGACTCATGCATAGGCTAGATCCTTGATCAGTCAGACTGGCGGTATGGACGAGAGTGAGTCTCAGCATTTATCAGCACCGCGGTCTAGTCAGCGTGCTCAGACAATTCTTAATGGCTTTCCCGAGATAAAGTTAGGATTGACTGGACTTTAGATGGGTAGTTCCGAAAGGGAGATTGACGCAGAACACGGACGTCGAACTTGCAGTCACCACCAAGCCACTAAGCCTGCCTTGACGACTGTGACGGTTCCTGGTTACGAAGCTCCTTACTGCTGAGGAGTTAACGTAGTGTTCGCTCTACTGTCATGGGAAGGCGCTATATTAGAGCCTCCTTCAGGTTGTCAAAGAACCATTTTAAATGAGTGTGGTTGAGGAGGCCACACAGTTCTTCGGAATACTTGTCAGGTGGACTATGCCGCAAATGTTTGAACATGAGTTCCCAGCGACTGATTTGTGAGTCTTCGAATTCGGCCACATAACGCAAAATCAAGCCTTCAGATGTTGTGCCCCAGGTGAGGCGGAATATATAAGAGGGTCTGAATAGGAGTGAGTTAAATGCCTGTGTTTTCGAAAATATTTACGCGTTCGGACCACAAAAAATACCGATCAACAATAATGGAAGCCATGCGTCGAAAAACGGCAATGAAATTTCACGAGTAAAACCACTTAATCTCAGGACGCCAGCACGGGTCCGGAGGGAATCGTTTTTAACTTTTCAGTTCGTTGATATCGACTGCGCAGTGGACTCAAACACAGGACGAGGATGGTAGGGTTGACGTCATCTGTGCTGATTTCAGGAAGGCATTTGACTGCACTCCAGACAAATGCTTGGTATACAACCTATTTTAAACTGGAATAAAAAGCGATCGGCTGACATAGATCCCAAAGTTTCTTATAGGGAGATCGCAAACTGTATGCGTTGATCATCCAAGCCAACTATTTCTTCTGATTTACGTCGTGTCCCAGGCCTCAATATTCGGGCGTTACTCTTCCTAGTCAGCATCACCGGCTGTGTCAAAAAGTGGGTTATAGCGCGTTGGTATTTGCAGACGATGTGAAACTCTGGAAAGGAATCACATTTGAGCAAAACAAACATACGCTTCAGGGGAGCATTAAAATTGCCGGCGGTCTGCTCGTTGGTGGATAAATCTTGACTTTGCTATGTGTGTGGTCTTGAAACTCCGTGCCAGAGTTACTAACTAAGATGATTCTTTTTGATATCTTCTTGATGGACAGTTTAGGGTGACTTATGACTAGAGGGGCATCGACTGGTTAACGACCTCCTCGCGTAGGCCATCATCATAAGGTTTAAAGGCAGCATAAAGAGCAAGGCAGGTACTGTTCGTGCTGAGACGTGCATTTATAAAAATCGATTTATTAAATGTCTGGCAAAACCACAGGAACATTCGTTCGGTCTAACATAGAACAGACCCTACCGGCCTGATGTCATTCGCTCAGAGATGACCATAAACTTCTGTAGCGAGTGCAAATTGGAGTTACGAATATGGTGAGGGATCTTGGCCATCCGCATAACGAAGCCGGACTGGCGAAACTCAATTTGCCGACTTTCACTTACAGGCGTCTGAGCGGCGGACTTACTGAGACCTACCGTATGGTTAAAGGTTGCAAGTACGCTCTAGTGTTCGACGTTTTCCTCGAATTGGTCAGAGGGGACGGTATGCTTGGTAATTATCTTAACCAGCAAACGAAATTGGATGTGTAATGGGATGTCTTTTCTAAAGAGTCGTTGGAGACGGGAAAGAAGTTCCTGCAGTGACAGTGCTTTCGCATACTATTAAGACACTTAGATGCAGACTAGGTACAAAATTGCCATGAAACTGCTGCACACGACCAAAATTGTATTGCTGGCGGCAGTATACCCATAGTATACGCATGCCACTAAACGTACACTTTCCATAATTACTGCTGGAAGACTGGAAATATTGTTTTCTGGAATGTGTAACAGTGCTCAGGAGCGAAAACCTTACTTCATCGCTTAAATGACTTAAGGTAGCTTAAGGCGTATTAGTATTAAGCATGAGCCCGGAAACGACTGACGTTGAGGAAATTATATGACGGAAAAGAAAATGTCGACGGTGTTGATTCCTGTCATAAATGCAAACCTTCAAAAGTATGATGCAATTATGGTAAATAACAGTCAAAGAATACATCTGTCTACTGATTGCGAACAAGACAAGAACCTCACTCTATCGGTAAGGCAGCACCACTGTGGCTGGGTGCCTACAGTTTAGATATCCCACTGGCCCCAGATGTACTGATTGCATTCGTCGGAGAGGAGGTAGGTACAGTCAGCCGAAAAATACGCTATAAAACCCGTCTTTAAAAACCGGGATAAACCAGGGATCTAATGTTTTGTTGGGCGTCCATTAAAATGTTCAATCTTAGTAGATCAGAGAAAAAAATATCAAATACACTTGGAAACTGAGAAACAAATCCTCCGATATAGGTGAAAGTTCAGTTTATCGTAAAAAATTCCCGGTTATGATTATTTTAAAAAGGCATACTCTATTTAAACTACACTATAATAGTAACAACGTCACGTACAATTTGCATTGCAACCGCAGAGACAATTTGTTTGAGTGTTCCACACACTTATTTACAGGCTTTCAGATTTTTTGAAAAGCTGTGATATCCCAGTGCAACTATTTTTGTCCTATTTTTTATCTTCGAGGTTTTTAATTGGACTCCCCTGTCACTCTAAGGAGGAGCTAGGTTAACTTAGAAAATTAATGGAGGAACACAGTAAAAAGCCAAAGAAGCAACATAGGGTTCCAGAACAGTCTTTCAGCAGTGATTTGAATGACGAGCAGTCGGAGTCTTCAGAACTTTGGGTAGTAACTTCTCATAATGATTATTCTCAAACTCAGGGGCTACCTCCGAGGTTTCATTATTTGACATCCGAAAAACGTGTCGACAGCCACCGTTCCGGAATTGAAGTAATCCTTCTAATTTCTGCTGATCAGTTCTATTGTTTTTGTTAGCGCCCACTTGGAGCACACGACCATAGGCCGCGAAGCATGTATCAAGGAACACCTGGCGATGAACAATCACATCGTATTCATTCTTATTCCGGCGTACGACACCTGTCACGCCCGGGTTCGCGCAGACCTTCGAAAGACGCTCGCCTCAGCAAACTCTCACCTCGGCGCCGTGGTTTGACGCGAAAATCGGCTTCCCGGACCAGGTCTTGTTCAAGTCAACCGGCGCAACGAAGACACGGACAGGCAGAACCAACGAAACGTATTCAGCACAAGGAAGTGAGTTGCATTTTTGAGCACTTTTTCTGTGCCATCCAATCTTGAGAAAGTTCTGTCGTAGTCCTGCCTGCACATGCCACCGTCCGAGGAACTGGGCTTCACTAGGACGAAGCGGACCATAACACAGTCCAGAAGCTAGTTCATTTTATGTTTTTTACCCAAATGCTTGATAATACTGCCAGTGTTTTTGCTGTACAGGTGACATGGGTACGCTATCCCTTACCACCCCCTCCCAAAGGACTGGGCCAATACTGGGATTTTAGCAAGTAACCTAGTCTATTCCGATTCCCGACAATAAATGACAGGGCTCCCTCTGCCCGCGTAGTTGTGTCTACCGCCTGATACACGCATACGCACACTATCTGTGCCGCAAAAAACTTGCAGTATTATTCGAAAGAGGATGCGATCACCGGGGCACGTTAACTGCCCTGACGTCTCTGATGATGGGTTCGAGTAGGAGTCTAAAACGTCAGGTCAATAACTTTTTTTCCATTGGTCGAATTTTTTTCTAAACTGCTTCCTAAGGCTCACCTGTTTGCTACTACTTGAAATATCATTTATGTGAACTGAAAATCAAGGATAAACTTTTTTATCGGGTCAAAGCCTTCCTCGTCTCGTTTTGGCCCAGTCCTTGGGACGGGCGCATGTACTGGCAGGCAGAGCACAGAAATAGTCAGAAATATCGGACGACCTTTGACAATTATACTTAGTTCCATCCCACAGTTCGTCAAATCAACAGTGACAGTATACTTGTATTCATGTCTATGACTTGAAGGTATTTGTCCTGGCACCATTCGTAGGCACTGTAGCCCCGGAGTTTCAATTATAACTTTTCATCCGTCGCCTTAATAAATCTATCCCGATTTGTGGCCAGCAGCATCAGGTTGTTTTTATTAGCTAATAAGCGCATAAAGCCATCGTTTAGCATACGTAATATTTACTCCTGCACCAGATCCTAGGGCCAGACGCCTTTTAATCCTTTTATCTAGAATAGCAGCTGACCACGCTATTTGCAAACGGTCTGCTATGTTTCTGTACGTTATCCCCAATGTGGTCGCTGTAGTGGCAGTCGAGCTTTCGACGTTTAAGGCTAATGAAGTTTGTGCCGCAGGTATTAGGTTCTTGGTTATGGGTTCTTTCCCTTGCCCACTCTCATGCATTTTTAGCTTACGTATAATAAAGGGAAATAGGTTGTCGCTAATATGCGTTTTGTAGTGCAATTCTGTCCCCCATCTTCCTCGCTCCCCCCAGGACCGTAAGTAAGTTACAAAAGGTCCATTGAGTAAATGAAGCCCCGCAACAACTGCATAAGTTTCTAATCGCCTTACAGCTACTTAATAAATTTAGAGAACAGAATTTTATGGAACTCTCACATTTTGGTAGCTTTTGCTGTAGACTAAGATATCGAGTATAGAGCAAACTCTAGTTTGATACCAGACTTCCGGACTGTGTACGACTAAGTCTTAAATTCAAAAATACAGACACCAAAATTCCCACATCGTTTAACAAAACTCTCTCACCTGTGGTTTAAATTTACTTTTAGTTGCTGTTTAACAACCGAATTTAAACATCCGAATCGCAAAAATGTTTTTTTGGCTGGCGATGACTTAATTCTTTTCCTCAAAACCCGAAAGCATAATAGGTGGTTTTTGTATCTCAGTCTACCATCCACAGAGACTTTCGTGAAGGAGACTGACCAGCCGGAAAAGGAAAAGATGGACAGTAAAGTGTTAACAATAGCAGGAAGAGATGTTTAAGATATTTTTATTGTCAATTATTTTGCAAAATCTATGGTTATTTACGATTTGAAAATTTGAGTCGATGCTCGGTCCATTTTAACGAAAAGGGCACGAATGTATGAAATGACCACGAATCGCGTACAATTATAACTCTTAGTGAGGCTGTCTGTGCATACCTAACTTGAGGTAGCCTTCGAGTCGCCGACTTGTTTGCGGGAAGGACCCCATACCATGTGAATCAGTTACTGTGTACCGTTCATGCGCATCAATGTCAGCGGGCAACTGTCATGTGGCCATGTCTAACCGTAGTCATCAGCCACTTTCATGTTATTCAGTTATCTACATTATTTCTTTTTGTGAGTAACGTACAGTCTGAATAAAAGTGGTATGTAAACTGTACGAGCAACTCCCAGGGCGTTGAATAATAGTTTTTCTTGGATGTGCCAAGGGGGAAGGAGGCTAGATACCTGATATCTATTGGGTGAAATACGAATAAATCTTTACTTTCTAAAGCAACCTTTAGTAATATCGATGACCAGGTCAAATATGTTAGGCTTCACTCCTTCGAATATTTTGTCTTCAAGAGCGGAATGACCAAAAAGTATTCTTTTGAAACGGATAATCTTAAGCATCACTATTTTATGCGCAGCTACCAGTACTAACGGTAGTTCTGCCTCTAGATTAACCAGCGGAGATTGTGTAGTCAGTTTAGAACCCAGTCACAGCCATCTAAGGCAGAACCTATACGTGCCATGACAATCACTAGCTTTTTAGGTAATTTATGATCTAGAGGTCGTACCTCGCTTGGGATACCGAAAAATAATACCACAATGAAAAGCCTACGACGAAATAGCCAATTCTGTTTTTTTTTAAATTTTGGTATTTTACCGAATTATAATTATACTAATACTATCACATATTTTTCGTGGCACTTAGTGTTTCCGTTCCCCCCTTGCACGTGCGACGGTAAATATCCTTTAGAAATATCCCACAAAAAGCACTTATAAGCCTCTTGTTCACTACGTTGGCTGTAAACCCACAAAGTCACTCTCATCTTGCCTCCGTTGGGATATATAATGGTTATTGAACCTCCCATTTATTACATATGATAGGCCGTTCTGATCTTCTAGCACACTACATTGTTTACATGCCCCCACAGAACCACAAAAATGATCGAGAAACACCACACAAAACGCTGGAATAAGCCTTAAATTGCAAAGACCTATTTAGGTAGCTCTGGAATACTGTTGAGTCCGCGACATAACTTTAAGTCTTAACACCCTGCCTTTTCGGTGACTGTTTCCTAAGCCGCCTGTAATACGCCGCTCGGAATCTACTAGTTATTTGGTTCATTTCCTTTGTCCAGTTTTGCGACGACCCTGTAAGTCGAATTATTTTTGTAAAAAGGACCAGGCAGAAGTTTAGTTGTTTCAGTAAACTTGGGTGCTGCGCTTTGTGAATACGAGATACTCCAAAAGTTCGCGCAATTTCCAAAATTACTTTCTCAGCATGCCTTGTAATATGTTATTTTTGTTGTGTTCGCACTGCTGGTGCATCCTAAGCCCCACAAAGCCTAGGGATGAAGTTGAAGTAATTGGGTGTGGAGAAATCCGCAGTGGCTAGAACACATGTCTACTTGGGCGGGTATTTTCCAAGATCCCTAAATTGCGATCTTTAAACGCAAATATTTCGTAATTTCCAACAGCCGTCTCTTAAGGAGAAACGTAACAATAAAGTCTCCTCTGTATCTCTTATTAAGGAACAATGGGCAATTGTTTACGGATCTTAGAAAACATTGCAGAGAATGCGTACCACCTGCTGGGTCTTGGCTAGTTAGGAGTATCTTCCAGCATCCCCGACGTCCGAAAAAGCGAACTAGAGTAAATCCTTCATATCAACTTTCGGACCGTGCCTGAAAAGGCCTGTTCCGAAGGATCTGCTCCAAGTTCGCACGTTAATTTCCTCGGAAATTAAATAAGATAAAGTGAAAGTGGAGTTTATTTACCAGACAACACACGGGGAAGGCTGGAGGACCCACTGATGAGTCGAACCCTCTCAAAGCTATGTCAGGCGGCGGCATAAGATCAGCGAACCACGCGTGTCTGGGCTTTTAACCAGTACCTATGTTGTCAGCATGGTAAATAATTGCACAGATTCGAGAGCATCGTTATTTTCGCTGACGAGCGTAAGTCATAGTCATTGCGGAGTCGAGAAGCGTTGTTGGTCAAGTAAACTCTTATGCTTATTACGAAAAGGTGCTTTAACGGCTGCTTGCTAATCTTAGTATGATCCATGTCTGTTTGAAAGGCATTTTCAGCAACCCGAACCAGGCGCTGTCAGTATAAACAAATAGGCCTGGTTTATGTGATTTTCCAACAAGAGATGTCGTGTGGTCCTGCCTCAGCAAATCCGTGAAAGTTAGTCTAGTTAGTCGCTCCAGTTCATCACCTCTTCCATGTGCCATCGACTTGGCCTTACTTCAAGCGCGCCAGCCTAGGCTTCGACCGCTAAGGGAGAAGGGGCCGTTCCAGCCTCCCCAGCATTTTTCGGTAAACCCCAATTTTGGAGGAGGGGGCGTTCACCGATCGTTCTTACACAACCCACTCGTCCTGTTGTGCCTTACGGGCTCTCTCTCTCTGTCGAGCCCAACCAGCAGCTGCACAGCGGCGCATGCTATAGGCAGAATGTTATTACCGGTCCCAGTCGCCCATGTATTAGTCGGTAATAACATTCAACACCAATTTTATTGTTCGCTCGTCGCAGTATTTCAGTCTGCGAAGGCTGTATGCTAGGGCCTAAAGATGCCCCCGAACACCATGTTCCACGTTGCATTCTGGTCGAATAGGTGCTGACCTCTGCCGTGCAACTTAGCACCACTTGACCCGTAACGCCGTTAGACCTTGCTTTCGACCACCTTCAACAGAGCTCCTGCATTGCTACTAGGGTCGCCCCTCTTCTGCCTTCATTTGTGGGCCTTTAGTCTCGCCCCATCTGCCCAACCTTCCTTTGGAATTTTACCAACCATGTATCTTAAGTGAGTTACCATCTTGAACAGTAGTGTTGTTGACAAAGCCTGGCAAGTGATCATGGTGAGGGTGTAATCCCTTTGTTACCCCGAAATGCCTAAGAATAGTTTCACTCAGTCAATGCGTCTGGGCACTTTTCGTCATTATTTGGAGAGGCAAGTTGTCTGCCCGAGATGGCATCCACATACCATCATGATATTTTGGGAATGTTCGACTGTGCTTCTCACGGGCCTTCCATTCTGCCCCGCTGTTGCAGTTAGATGAGCTCAGTATACCCTGCTTGGCATATAGTTCCTGTCCCTTTCATTTACCCTTTCAGATCGAGGACTTGGATTTGGAAATAAAAGCAAGAGATGAAATTATCGGAAAACTTGTTACCAAGAACCGCTCGCTGACGCTAGCTTATGACGATTTACGGGACAAATATGAGTCGAAGGAAGCAGATCTCAGTATTCAGCTGCAAAACATTAGAGCGCGTGTGGCCGAAACCACAAAACATCTCAAGCAAGCGTCTGGTCAATCCAGGGCTACAAGGGAGGTGGTGTCGGCTGTCCTCGAGGGAAAACGCAGACTGAGTCAGCAGCCCAGTCGACCTTCCAAGTGGAATACAAGCTGCCAGTGTTGCTCTGAGGTCTTTGGATTCGCCGAGGCTATTTGCAATGCCGCTCTTTCCTCCGATCGAGTTTCAGACAAATTTACGGCCTTGGAAGGGCTTTTGGCCAAACAGAAATCTTGTAAAGACTCTACAAGCCAGCCTGCCCTGCCTTCTGCCTGTGACTCCGCCGAGGTGAGTTCTGTTCTACGAGAACTGTTTGCCATCTTCGAGCCCATTCTCGAAAGTCCTCCAGTCAAAGAGGTCGAAGAACTTGAGAAGCGCCTCAAAGATACCGAGAGAGAGGTTGCAAGACTCACTGAACTCACCAAACGACTACAGAAGGACCTCCAGGAAAGTCAGCTTTGCCAGTCGCAGACTTCTGTACATTCCGTCTCCAGTTTTGCTCCTCCGTCTGCGACGGCAAGAGTACCTTACATGAATGCCGTTGATTCAAGTGGGGACAGCAATGTCAGCCATCGCCGTTTACGGACTGTATCAGACGCACGATTGGCTGCGAATCCGCACCAGTCTTCCGCAGCCGTTGCCTGCTGGCTCGACCTTGCCACCACCACCCCATCCGTATCCGACTCCTCGTTTCTTACCTCTGCCTCCGCCGCCAGTGGCTCCCACAGACAGAGAGGAGAGTCTGGAGACGAGACCATGGCCTCGGAATCGGAAGCTCTTATCGCGGCCAAGGAGTTGGAGTTGGCGGAGCTTCGGCGCCAAGACATAAAGTGGGCCAGCAAAGTCGTCCCGCTGCTAGAGAAGAGCGCTGAAATCGCAGCCATGCGCAAATCGGCTGCCGCCACTTCGTCTGCCAAGCGCGTCAAAGCGGAGGCTTCCTCGCCCGTGAGGAGTTCCACCGAGGAGGAGGAGGTCTCCCAAGGCTCTTCTGCAACCTGCACAAGGACAGATGCACTGCAGTCCTTCGACCTTGGCGAACTTGAGGCGCGCATTGCGGAGGTGCGGACCGACCTGTCTAGCTTTGTCCAGATCTTCAGTCAGGACGAGCTGAGAAATCGGGATAACGGCCGATTGCAGGCACTGGCAGAGCAGCTAGCTGACGCGCTTGATAATGCAAGTGCCCTCCTGAGGAGACCCGCTGTCTCCGATCGAAACCTGCCGAACGCCGACGAGATCGAGAGCAGCGACCGAGTCGACTCTGCCGAAATCAGCTCCGGACAGGAAAGAGTCTTGCCCGTACGTTTCTCCTTCCCATCAGTAATTCATTTTGTTTGAGTGAGATAATTTTATGCTGAACCATGCTCGCCACCATGCGCCCAATCCAGACATGTGACCCCGCCTAGCTACCGTCCGTCAATAACTGCTGGGACATTTGAAATAATCGATAGGGGGATTTTCAAAGGCTTGAACGCAGGGGAACTACAACTAGGGGTTCGTCAATCCTAGATCGTGAGTGAGAGAGAACGTGAATCAATTTGGACTTACGGTTGGTAATTAAAGACTTGGATGGAACAAGGAGATTCGGATAACTTGAAAACTTTTACTCGGAGGCCGGTGCAAGTCGCCCACCTTCCGAAATCGAATCAGATGGTGAGCGTTTTCCATCGATTTTGTACGCCTGTGCAAGTGCAACCCCGCTTCCTAGAGAGAATATATTAATATTTCAATGGTTCCAAACAGTTTGTGTGAAATAACGTCCACTTCAATGACAATGCTCTTAGGTACTGGACATTTTGACATTAAAACGTGTTTGAATTTGTACCTGACGTATCAAAACTCCATAGTTAACGAATTTACTGGACCGGCCTCTATTAGATTACACAAATAGTCATGCTAGCGCCCTACAAGTTCTCGTAAATACTAATTTTACAAAAGCCCTCATGCATTAGCTTTCAAGAAAATACAATTCTCTCTACAAATTGGATATGAGAGGACAATGTGCTAACTCATGAAATGTCAACCAAAATTTCGAAATGCGTTCTCGTTTCGAAAAGATAGATCAAGTAGTGTTGTAAAACTAATCATGATGCAGCATAAATCTATAATGATCCAGTTACCACAGGGTGTCGGCTTTCGAAAGAACTTATTTTCGGCTGCATGCAAGATCTATACTTTGCAAAAATGACTACTTAAGTAGCATGCAATTTTCTCATTGATTTTCGATGCCCTTGAAAATTCAATTATATTTCATGGAAAACATGCATAAAAATATTCATCCTTTTACTTATTCGGTAGAAAATCACGTCCACGCCCAATTTCATACTCAAAAGAATAGTATAATTCGGTTTTAAAAAAGTTTCCAATTATGAGATTTTTAATACCGTTAAATGGCCGTTCATGAAACGTCATGTATCTGCATTTACGAATGTGGCTTGTAATGTTAACAATATTGCTCAAATCCACTGCTTAATTTTATGAACCTCATATAGTCTCCTCTTAACACCGTAGAAAAATGCATGGTTTTCCGTACACGGAAAATATACAGGTTGTAGTTTTGAATGCAAGTGTAACAGCAGGTCGGATTCAAAATTATTCGGGAGTTGGAAAAGTTTTTTAAAACCGAATTATACTCTTCTTTTGAGTATGAAATTGGAAGAGGACGTGATTTTCTACCGAATAAGTAAAAGAATGAATATTTTTATGCAGGTTTTCCATGAAATATAATTGAATTTTCAAGGGCACCGAAAATCACTGAGAAAATTGCATACTACATAAGTAGCCATTTTTTGCAGAGTACAGATCTTGCATGCAGCCGAAAAAAAGTTCTTTTGAAAGCCGACACCCTGAGGTAGCTGGATCGTTATAGATTTATGCTGCATCATGATTAGTTTTACAGCACTACGGAATCTATCTTTTCGAAACGAGAACGCATTTCGAAATTTTGGTTGACATTTCATGAGTTAGCACATCTACTGTATTTTAGAAGGCATCATTAAATGTGATAATATCAAAAAAATGGCCGAGAAGTGTACCCTACTGAGAAAGTTTGTTCTCGAGCGTGATTAGGACGCGTGATTCAGAAGATACGGAAACCAAGACTGGCATGCTGTTATAAAGGAATTAAATGAAAATCGTTTTCCCTACCCCATTTAGGTAAGTATTCCCTTCAAAGACGTAAGCATATACAGCAGTATTCAGGTTGAACTGCACGTCTGGCCTTGGTTAATTACGCCTGTCTTCATCGTCCCAAAGTCTGACTGCATGTGCCCTACGGCGAAAGTCTTGCCAAGATTGCTGTACCAACCCCACATCTGGTTTCTTGGCACGAACACGTGTGCAAGCTAGCCATTTCGCTCACAGGTGTATAACAATATCCGGCCTCTTAACTGGCACCAGTTGTTGCTGTCGATTTCATCGTTGGACAGACAGGCCCCGCCAGTAAGGGATAGATAGGTCGGATTTTATTTCGTAGCCCCACCTGCAGTAGGCAAGCCCCAGTCGTCTGTCATATGGCACCGGTGGTGATAGGGGGTTTAAAACTGACCCCTAACCCCAACCCAAACCCCCTAAACCCTAACAGGTGCGGCTACGAAATAAGATCTTACCAATAGATAGCCAGAGTGTTTGTCCTAAGATGAACAGACTGTGTGCTTCATGAGGTTGGTGGACGGTTTCTCCTCCACTTTGCATATATTCAGGCCGCCTCCAGGCCAACCAAATGGTAATGGGGTGTGATGCTCTACAAGTCTCACTTCAGCTCTTTGCTGTCTGCCTGGAGTATAGTCAAAACTCTCACCCCCTTTGACTAAGAAGCGTGACAGGTTTAGTATTGAATCATAGATTTCGAAACCAATGACTTCAACGCTGCCTCTCCTAGTTCTTAAGAGATTGAGGTCGACCCTAAACTCCCAACATGCTTTTTTGACATCACTACTGTGGGTACTGCTTTTTCTCTCACGTTACAAAACCTGCGATTGGATATTGCCGTCTGATGATGGTTAATTAGCCCGGACTTGCCACTCCAGTCTCCCTTGTCTTTATCAGTAGTGTAATTCTGCTTTGTCTCTCTTCTTGCAGGAGGAAACAAGGGTGACTCCCGCTGCCATACAACAGCAACTCTCCTTCATTCGGCAACTACAAACTGAGCTTAAACTGGCAGTTCAGAATCTGCCTGCATACGTACGAGATGCTGTGCAGGAAGTGAATTCGTTTGACTTCTCCCAGTGGTCCCGCAGACGCCCAACAAGGGACGAGTTGGTGGACTGCTGTCACGGATTTCTCGAGGAAGATGAGACGACCGACACCAAAGAGCACCACGGCGAGACGGTGGCACTCCTTCGCGATCAGGTCGCTAGCCTGCAGGATCAACTGGCTCGACGAATAAGCGAGATTGAAGAAGCCCGAAACCTTATTGTGAAACTGTATGAAGAGACAGCAGGCCTGTACCCACCTCTGAGCGCCCTCAATCGCAAAGCCCGACTAAATCTACTGATCCAGATATTCTTCGGCTCTCAAAACAACAGAATTTCTGAACTTGAGGCGAAAATTCACGATGACGAGGGCCAAAAAGCTCAGTTGCAAGCTGGTATCAGTCGTCTTTTGGAGCAGCTAGAAGAGGGTATTGAGGCCGGAAGGGCCTTAAGCGAGTCCCGAAGGGAGCTGGTTGGTCGAATCTTAATGCTCACACATGTCGACGAAGGCGAGGACGAGCTAGTTGCAATAGAACGTGAATTACTCGATAAACCGCGCAGTCCTCTCGCCGCTCACGGGGGCCTCCCAGGCTGCGATAATGCACGCCTGGCTGACGTGATCGGAGGAATGAACAGCATCAAGTGGCAGGCAGGGCTGTCATGTAAAATAGCCGAAGCTGTTAACCTCAGACTACTCAAGTGGACAACAGATTTGACTGCAAAGTCAGCAGCTACAGAGGCAGCCAAGAAGGAGGCGGATGCAACGCGAGCGCAATTAACGGATCTGCTTGAGCAGTTGGCAGAGGCGAATGCCAACTTAAGCGAAAGTAAGCAGGAGATTATTGAATTGCAGATGAAACTAAATGAGTCCGAAGATAAGCTACGGTTGTACAGCGTCTCACAAACTGAAGGAGCGGATGAGCTGTTCAGCCTTCCTCCACCGCCAATGACCGAGGCATGTTCGAGAACCGCCACTCCCAGTTTCTCCATAGCTGTCGACGCCTGGACTCAGAGCCGGCCAGGCGATGGTACGACCGCGCCTCACCACATTGATGACCTCGGCTCTGAGACAGAGCCTGACGAGAAAACTGCCCTCTTGGAATCATTTGATGACTTGACTCCAATTTCGCTGCCTCCTAAAGAGCGGCCGGATGTCGTGGCAACCGGGGACTCCGATGACTTTGGACCATACACCACCGCTTTTGCTCAGGCGACCACTCAGTCAACCATAAAATCTCCCACCGAGACGACAACAGAGGAGCAAGGTACCCAGTCGACCTCCGTGCCAGACATTACCCCGACGTCTGTCCAAGAGTTGAACGTTCATCCGTCATCACTGGAGGCGGGTGATGCCTTGTCTGCACAGGTGACAGCCACGGATCTGCAGAACTCCATTTCCTCTCTAAAGGCCCAACTGGAAAATGCGGACGTTGAGCACCAAGTTGGAGTCGAGATTCTAAGAGGGAAACTCTCATCGGCTCTTGACCAACTTAGGGGACTCCAGGTGGTACAGTCAGCTTACCAGACTGACCTGCAGCGATTAAAAACGGTGCTGGCATCGAAGAACAAACAGGAAGAAGACCTTAATCGGACCATTGCCTCAATGACCAAGCGCATGACAGAATTGGTACGGCAAGTGGACACCCTGAAGGAGGAGTGCCTTTTGAAGGAGTCAGAGAAAGCAGACGTCCTCATTGAATTGGAAGGTCTGCGTGGTCAGCTAACCGATACGACAGACGAAATGGCGGGTCTGCGTAATGCTCTGGCAGAGTATGAAGGCCTGCAGCAAAATGTGAGTTTTGTTTTGGCCCAGAAGGATGCCATTCTGGCTGAGGCGAAGTTGAACGAAATCTCCCTTCAAGCCAAATTGGAAGCAGGCAAATCAGAACTGGCTAGTCTTCAGGCCGCCTACGATGAACTGGGCAGAGTGAGTGATCTGCTTCTGCAGAACACCATCTTTGTGGGCAAGAGCGTTGACTGGACTGTGAGTACGGAAACTGGAATGGAACAGAAGCCTTCTGGTCTGAGTGAGAATGCACGGAGTGCAATCCAGCGCTGGAAGTCGTCTTCCGCGCTCGACACCTTTGCCGAATTGGTACTGGTTAAGGAGGGTCTCCAGTGTTCCGACCAGCTTCAAAACACCTTGACCGAATTGCAGGCCGGTATGGAAGCCTACAGACGTGTCGCAACGGACCAGAAAGCCAAGATCCTCAGTGAGACCTCTGAATCGGCAGGTGAACAAACTGCTGAGATGATTGAGAGCGCGGAGTCTCTTCCCTGGAATCCCTGCTGCGTGTCGGCTGTGAGTTTCATTGCGTCTCTGGCTCATCGTGAACCCTTGCAGTTTAATCTGCTGCGTGACCTAGCCTACTCTGAGGCCTGTCGTGTACGCCTTGCAGGCGCACTTGTGGCCGCAGAACAACAAGTGACTGAGTTAAAGGCACTCCTTGAGTCCCTACAAATGGAGGTGGAAATGAACCATGCGGAAATCGCTGCCAGAAACAGACAACTCATTCTTCTGGATGCTGATGATGCCGCAACGGTGGCAACTCAAGGGGTACCTGGCCTTCATCCAGCGTCCCATAAGCCGGGCGGTGACACCCACAGTTCTGTCACTTTGGGGCCTATTGAGACCCCAGTGCGGACTGACGATGAGAAACGGCCTAGCCCTGCCTCTCTGACGCCTGCATCTGTCGCCTTTAAGCGCGAAGACTACAAACGAATAGTTGGCCGGCTTCGTGCACTGCTTGATCGACTACAGGAGGCCTTCAAGTCGAGGGAAAAGGTCTTTGCCCTTCTCGTTCGCAATTGGAAACCAGCTGAAGAGGAGACGGAAGTTCTTGTATCAACACTTGACTCCCAGCTGGATGACATTGCAGCGAGCCTTCAGAACATCGAGGCTGAGTTAGTCGCATCTCCTATTTCCAGTTCGAGCTCTAAGCCGTCTCTGTCCTTTGCAGCAGCTAGGTCGTCATGTAAGGCAACAAAAGTAGACGATGCATTGATCAAATTAGAAAGACAAAAACGTTATATGTTGCGCCTGTTTGAGAAGATTTATGAGCGACTGGGTTCGTTGTTGAGCTCTGAAAACGGAGCCATGGTCGATGACTCCATCGGAGCAAAACAAGAGCCGCCCATTGACACGTCTTCGCAGTCAGCACAACGTGCATTGGACGAATCCCTCTCCTGGGAAGTGCATGCAAGAAAGCTAGAAGCCACCATCAATGCAAAGAGCGAACTCATAGATAACCTTAGCGGCATGCTAAGAGAATCGCAGGTGAAGATAAACGACCTCGAACAGCGATGCACAGATTCGGAGTTTGCGAAACAAACCATGACCGAAAAGCTGGAAGAGGCCGAGAAAAGCCTCCGCAGAATAATATCCGCTGACTCGGCTCCTGTGCTGCGCGAACCGACGACGGAAGCAAAACAGGGTAAA
>CACRXP010000730.1:204890-224473 GCA_902702965.1 Spirometra erinaceieuropaei
CACGGTTGGAGAAGAAATATTTTCTCACATTCAGTCTACCCTGTGGCACACGCAGCTTGAAGGGATGTCCCCGGAGGTGAGTTGTAGTGGCGAGTCGGAAAAAGTCATCGCACCGAATGGCACATTCCAAGCCGCGCACGATACGGAAAGTTTGTATCATGTCTCCGCGCAACTGCCTATAACTCAGAGGATAGAGATTAAGGTTAGTTAAGCGGATCTCGTATGGCAGTGCACTTTGACCTCTTACTAATTTTGTGGCTCGCCTCTGCACCCTTTCGAGCAGATCGTAATCCTGGTGCGTCCACGGTCTCCTGGCCTGAATTGCATATTCGAGATGGGGCCTTATAAACGTGCCGAAGACCTTGGTGAAGCAGTCTTTATCGAAAACTACGAATGCCCGCTTGATGGCATATAGCATTGACGTTGCGGCCTTGGCCGCCTTACAGCATTGTGTAGAAGGCTTTAGGCTGTCTGCAACCCAAACTCCGAGATCTTTTTGAGTTTCTGCTTCTTGGAGTGGCATTCCGTTCAGATGGTATTGCAGCGTACTAGGGTTCTGATTTCCGAGGCGCAGAATGGTGCATTTGTTCAAATTGAAGGACAAGAGCCATCTGCGAGACCACTCGTCCAACCGGCAAATATTTTTTTGGAAGTTGGTCTCATCGGCAGCATTCTGGATGACTTTCCAGATTTTTATGTCATCCGCAAACATGGCACAATCACAGTCCAACCCATCTACGCAATCATTGATGAACAAGAGAAAGAGAGTTGGTCCGAGCACCGAGCCTTGTGGGACCCCACTCTCTATGAATGTGCACCTTGATCGCTCTTGTTCTACGCAGACAATTTGGGAGCGGCCGACAAGGAAATTTTCGATCCATTTGAGAAAATTGCCACCGATGCCCATAATCCTCAACTTGTGTAGGAGACGCTGGTGCGGAACACTGTCAAACGCCTTCCGAAAATCAATATAGGCAACATGCACGGTGTGTTTTGCGTCCAGTGCTCGTGTCCAACTTTGCATTGTGTATAGCAAGTTCGTAACACATGATCTTCCCCTACGGAAACCATATTGTGTATTGGACAAGAGGTTTTGGGTTTCCAAGTAAGCCATCAACTCCTTTTTGATTGTTTTCTCCATCACTTTGCAGCAGATTCATGTCAGACTGACGGGTCTGTAGTTTGTCGTCTGAGCACGACTACCGCTTTTGTAAAGAGGTGTAATGTGGGCCGTCTTCCAGTCTGTGGGAAGAATTCCAGCATCAAACGATTTCTGGCACAGAAAGGATAGTGGCTTGGCCAGCTGTTGGGCAAGCTCAAAGAGCAGCTTTGCTGGGATCTCGTCCGGACCGGGAGATTTACATTCCTTCAAGCTTTTCAGTTCTTCCAAAATCGCTTCTTCTCGAAACACAATATTTTCGATAGTGGGATCTCTCATGTTCTTAGAATTAGATGGGGTAAAGTCCGCTTCTCTTGTGAAAACGGATCGGAAAAATTGAGAAAAGTGCTCAGCTTTATTTGTGCTGTCCGATATCTCCAAGCCGTCATCACCCCTCATAACAGGAATGGGATTCCTGTTACGTGTGCTTTTCCGCAAATAGCTGTAGAGCAATTTCGGATTTTTAACGGCTCGGTAGAGCAAATTACTCTCAAAATCCCGTCGCCTCCTGAAAATCAGGCTTTTCACCTTATTTCTTTGAATTTTGTATTCTGTAAACGCTGCATTATTGTTGTTCTCGCGAAATTTTTTCCATAACCTACCTTTCTTGTTGATTTCCCTTTTGAGTTCTCGTGTAAACCACTGAGGGCGGTTGGATGTCCTAGGCTTTGATAAGGGGCAGTGGTTCTTCATTAGATGCAGTAAACGATCCTTGAATAAATTCCAGTCCTCGTTAACGTTTCCGGAGAAGAGAACATCCCAGTCTATGTGTAATGCCTCAGCTCTCATTTGGCGAAAGTCCCCTTTCCATATATTTGGCCTCGTATTGTCGTTTGTACACGGTTCAGAATACAGCAAGTACTCGCATAAAAGCACTGCATGATCACTTCGACCGAGCGGGGGTAGGTAGTACACCTCGTCTATACTGTCAGGATCTTTGGTAAAAACGAGGTCCAGACAACTGGCCTGTTGCCCTCCACGAACTCTAGTTGGAAACAGGACATGTTGCGTGAGTAGAGCTTCTAGAGTTGTCTTTAGTAGATGGTAATCGAAGGTATTCATCGAGCATTTCGCATGCATATCGCTCCATTGAATGCATGGTGCATTAAAATCCCCCATGATAACAACGTCTGGTCGGCTGGCGATCTCTTTTATGCTTCTCAGTAGACAAGTATCTGGGTCGGGATCCGCCTGCGGGGGCCGGTAGATAGTTAAGACTTCGAGGGACTGAGATCCCCGCGCCTTTATAGTCAGCCAAATTGCCTCTGTGTCGTTAGAAATCTTGTCGGTCCTCTCACACACTGCTAAGTTGCTCTTGACAGAAATGTTAATTTTTCCAATTTTCCAGTTCATGCATCGTGCCGTCACAGAATGCGCTACATCAACGCTCTTGGCGAAACCTTCTGTATTTGCCATATACTAGTAGTCTGGTCGTATCTCCCTTGCCCCATTCTCGGAAGGACTCGGATGAATGTGACCGACCGCATTCGAGTTCCTATCGCCTCGAGACTGGTTTTCAATTTCGCCACTGATTTGCCTTATTCAAGGCCACATACAGGCCAGTCCTAACCGACCCGCCTACTTACCCCTTTATGAAATCCGTTATTCAATGCCATACACAGCTGACATTTATTTCGGTCCTGACGATGTCCGACTATAATCCATTCTATACCGCCACATGCAGGCCAGTCCTGCCCGCATTTTTCTGTTTCTATTTTTAGGGGGGTTTTTTCTCCTGTATAATTAATCCAATAATTTTTAACTTTTGACGTGGAGCTTTTTTCCACCCCTCACTTATCATTTTTCTTAACGGTCTTCTAATTCAAAAACTATGTGTTGCACTTTGTACAGATTTTGCCTACCTCGTCTAAAATTCGCATGTAAATTTATTTTTGCTTGCTTTGATGGGACCCCGACGGGTCTTTAATAAAAATAATAATTATCATTATTATCATTATTATTATAACTCATATCGGCACATTACGTCCAAGCGAGCGCAGTCGTTTAGCTTGTGCGACACTGAAACCCAAACCATAACTTTGCAGGAACAAATACGTTCCCTCTATAGCAGATAAGTGACTCGGAATGTTTCATAGTACAAATTTATGCTTGCGTTTTATTCTCTCCTCGGTTCCAGAGCTTACTACTCCAATGACTTTAAACGCTTGTTCATTGACTTCTTCAGAAGTGCTGCTTATGCCGCCATATATCAATTGGTCGAGTATTTTGTCGGTTGATGTTCTGTTACGACAAGCAGAGGCGTAATTTTGAACGATTAAGGGGTCAAGAGGTTCTACTTGGACTAAAGGGACGAGCATACGCTGGCACCTGCGGTGTCTCCGGCCACGATTCTACCAATCCGAGATGGTGGAGAGGCTACAGGCTCTTGTCTTTTAGCACGCGTTCTTCGGGGTATTACAGGGTACTAGATAGGTTTTCCGTTGCAGTTCAAGGGTCAAAACGTTGCTAACGTAGAACAGAACGCACACAATAGCAAATACTACTGTTGGCTTACCACAAGAACTAGAACGAGATGGTCTGACACGGAGTCACTCAGACGCACTTCACAAAATACTGCCTCGTTAACAAATTTTTTCCAGCATTTCCCGCAAATGGCTTTTTTCCTGACTATTTGAAAACTTATATAATTATTCCAGTATTTAAGTCTAGCTGCTGTTTTGCTGTTCAAAACTATCCAGGTATCCATAAAATACCTTCTCTCTCTCTAAAATTTTTGAAAAATTATCGCCAATGAAATTGCCGACTTTTGCTTAGCCAATCCAGTATTTAGCTCTTTGTTTTGGTCTTAGCAAAGTCTTTGATAAATTGCCGCATAAAAGACTGTTGGTTAAATTGGAAGCTATGGGAATTCGCAGTCCCCTAATAGACTGTATCAAGTCATACCTGTCTAATCGTAAATAAAAGATTTCAGTGGGATCTTCATTTTTCACTGAGAGCCTTATTGTATGTGGTGTCCTACAGGGCAACATTTTAGGTCCTCTTTTGTTACTGCTTTACATAAATGATATCGCGTCGGCAGTTTAACATTTTCAATCATTTATTTATGCCGATCAAAAATTGAAAATGCTCAAGGGCATTTTAGTAGAAAAATCTTAGGCACGGAACTTCGGAATATCTCTTACGTCGATAGATGCCAACTAACTGACCTCAAAATTTTATAATTTGTTAGGCTGAAAGCAGGTTTCTGTCTCCTCTTTCGCATAAGTGCTCTTTCTCATCTTCCTCGGATTTCAGCACTTATCCCCAGTAGTCAGCCATACAAACTTCACAGAAATCTTTCTTGACTATACCTCCTCCCACTTTCTCCACTCTAAGCGCTCTCCTTTTTCGCTTCCAGATATACCTCCCTCTAGAATAACCTTGCAATATATTTAAGATCTTTAGATAATCTACTTACGTTTAAGAGAAGGCTGCGTCTCTATCTGAATACTGAGTCGATTAAGTTATTCTTTTCCTCATCCCTTTTAGACAACTTTCTCTACGACACCGACAACGGTCCACCAGGAATTTAGGATACCGCCATTGAAGTGCCGTCTCTACTCACACTTCCTTCTTTTGTGTGCAGTATCGCTTCCAGGGATGCCTCATCAAAGATGTTAATTTATTCGATTCTTCAGTTTATTCATCGTGCGCCTCACAGGATGAGATGCACTTCCTGACAAATTCTCTCAAATAAATACAACGGTGAGGCCAAGGTCAACGCGCGCAGCACGATTTTGAAAAGATTAGTGAAAGTTATATTTTTGGATTCAATTTCTTAATCTCTTGCACAGTTTCCCAGTGTAGATCTGACAAAATTTCCTATTTTTGTCATAAGTCATCTTCGCTCCCAGTCGTGTTTCGGCGATTTGTCATTAAACAGAAATCTAGTGTCATGGTTTTTCACCCAACATAGCCTCAATCCTATCAAGTCTTACCTGCATATACAAAAGGTTTTCCTCGTAAAAATATAGAATAGCATTTTATTTTAAACGATAAACCGTCTCCACTGACCGCTTTTATCGTCGGTTTATTGAGAATTATACTGTTCTCTCTTTTATCCTACATAGCCTCATTATCCAATTCAGATTTATTCATAAATAAATAAATAAATTTAAATAAATTTTAATTTAATGCCAGTTTACAGGCATTGTCAAGGGAAGCGATTAAACACAAATCCGACCAGCAGTGTTTTGCCACCTACGAAATTGTCATTTACCAGTTTTTTCAAGTTTGCATTCTGTTATTCAGTATAATTTGCTTAGTATAAACTGTGCTGTCTGGTCCACCAATATTGACAGCTTTCAGTAATCGTTTCATCATACATAGCCTCATCCATATATCCTCGAAGTTTCGGCAGTTATCACCCATATAAATATTTGAGCTTAAGTTTTGTATTGCTTTTTCGACATGAAACCTCAGGAAACCCTTCGTCGAAATCTGAAGGAAACTAAACTTCATTTGAAATCCATTGTTCATATGAAGAAAATTGATCTATGGACGCTTGATGATTTTAACAATTTTATGTCTCGTTACGGATTTATTTTTTCTGTTCTTGGTGCCCTTCTTGACGGAAAGTTGCCAACGCTTACGTCTCAGCAGTGTGCGAAGCTCATGACTCTCATTAACCTGGTTGCTGCTGAGACCGAAAACAGGCACAAACGAAGTTTCACTTTATATTAAAGAAGGTTCCTAAGAGTAGACAGCCAATCGATGTCGCTTTTCATTTCCTTTTTTCATACGGCTTCAACTTTAGGGTCGCCGAAGCTAAAAGGCTTTCATCTAGGAGCAAGAATCCACCAATTCTTCTCAAACTGTTTTCGTCGATAGAAGTGAATTTTATTTTCTCCCATTTGGAGCGCTGGACTCAATATCTCAGGGCAAATAAACTTTTTATTAGTCGAGATCAAACCCCACTGCAACGAAGAGTTTCTCCCCCATTAAAAAACGTAAAGCCACCCCCGAATTCTACTCATATGCCTTTTACCCCTACAACAGTTTCCCCATCTGGTGTCGACCTAATCTCCCCACTATCTACAGCGGCCCCAGTTCCATCTAGCTCTTCGACTGATCACATTATCACAGAGACAGTCAAAACTAGCCTCTTTAAAACTCCCCCACGAAACAAGGATTGTTCATATGCGGCTCCCAAATTTACAAAGGAGCTTGATCTTAACAGTAAAGATGAGCCAGTCCTTAAAGCACAACCGACTCCTAGCACTCAGAATAGTGATTTGGTTAATAAACTTACATCGAATCCTCCCCGTTCCCACGCCTGGCCACTCAGGTCTGACCTCGTAGTTAGGTTCAATAAGCTAGATGATAGTTCAGGGAGATCTTATAGCGGCCTACCCTCACCCACTAGCCCCTAATTTCCTTCTAGACTCCCACCACCTCCCCTTCCTTCACAATTTAATTACCAACAAGTCTATCCATGTTCTAACTCCCCTAGCATTCCAATGTTTGAAAACTATATCCTCACATCCTTTAGGTCTCATACTCAGCATCCTCTTGTTGATTCGCCGTACGTCAGTAACTCTAGACTAACTGGTACTTATTCTCCGAATGTCATTAATTCACAGCTTACATATCCGCCTCCAAATTTTTTTAAAATACCGTCGAAAATAGCATTGCCGTTCGAAACACATTAGATATTATATTATTGAATGCCAGGTCTGTTATAAACAAGATGGCCCAAATCAGAGCCATTGCTCTGGAAATGACGCCTGATATTATATGTGTAACAGAATCTTGGAACCATTCTCTAATTCCTGACTCTGCCCTTCTCATAGATGACTTCGATTTTTACCGCCAAGACCGCACGAGTAGGCGTGAGGGTGGTCGTCTTCTTTATCTTAAATCCTACCTAAAGCACTCTATCTATTACTTGGATGTTTCCTCATTCACGGGAAACTCCTACTTTGCATCTGTTATTCTCTCGCCGCAAAGAAAGGCAATTATTGGCTGTATCTACAATCCTCCAAATTCCTTAGCCAGTGATGATTCACAAATCAGTGAAATCTTTAAATTAATTTCAGAAGCTGCTTTCGATGCCAAAATAGTCACTGGGGATTTTAACCTTCCTGAAATAGACTGGGTTTCCAATAGCTGTCCACCCAGATTCCAGCCCTTTCAAGATATTGTCAATTTTTCTAATTGGTCCCAACTGGTGCGCTCCCCAACAAGAGATAATCACATTTTAGATCTAATCTTTACCAATGACATTGCTCCTCTTTCTGTTGATTTAAAAAAGGGACCTCTTTGACAGTGACCATGTATTAATTAATTGTTGCTTACCGCTTGCCTTTTCAAAAAAGACAAGCGTCCTTCGGACTTACATGAAGTACGACTGCGTAGATAACAACTTAATAAATAACTATATTGAATCTTTGGATTGGTGTGGCTTCCTCACTTGTAGCCATGCAACCATTCTTCGTGATGTCATGTCCAATGTTTCCAAGGACATTCTAGAGTTTGTGCCGCGTAGATATCTCAAGCCTAATTCTTCAGATTCCCTTGTTCCTCATTTTCTTTACAACAGACTAAAAAGTTGAGGCGACAGCTGCGTGACCCATCCACAAGTTCCTTATCAGTTCCTCTTAGAAGCACAGAGATTTTTGAGATGACCTCAAGGATGCGCCAAGTGCGCGACAGGCAAAGAGAATCAATTGCTCTCAGGGATTCGAACCCTGGCAAATCCGTCGCTAACATCTTCCGTCATCGGTCCTCCTCTAAGCGTGGTCACGAACTTCCACCCCTGCGAAATGATAACAAAGTCTTCCTCACCGATGACATTGACAAGGCGGAGTTGTTTAGTGCTTTCTTTGCAAAACACCTTGCTACCGAGCCCGATCTGGTCCCTTTCTTTCGATCACTTTCAGATAGGACACTTAGTACAATTGATGTCTCCTCAGATCTCATTAAGAAACACATAAGCCGTTTGAAATACTCACACTGCTCTGGAACGGACGGGATTCAGAATTCGATTATTAAACAAGCGTCTGACCTTTCCATATTGCTTAGTCATTTATTCTCTGTTTATATTTCAAAAGGATTCTTTCCTGAAACATGGAAAACGCCAATTATCATTCCCGTTTTCAAGTCAGGATCTCAGTCCGATGTTAACAACTATCGGGGCGTGCACAAAAGGCCGTCTCTAGCAAAGCTTCTTGAAAGGATCATTTTCAATGAAATTCTTGACTTCTGTCTAGCTAATCGGCTTCTGAGCTCTAGTCAGCATGGATTTTTACCTGAACGATCCTGCGAAACATGTCACTTGGCTTTTCTTAATCTAATCACTTCTCTTCGCAATGAGCGGCAGTCAGTGGTAGTTATTTACTTTGATCTTAGCAAAGCCTTTGAGAAGGTGCCTATAGAAGTCTTTTAGTAAAATTGGAAGCTCTCAGCATCCGGCCGCCTCTACTCGACTTCATCAGGTCCTATCTGTCCAACCGATATCAGAAAGTCATGGTCGGTAATAGCTACTCGCCACCCCACTCGATCACGAGTGGCGTACTTCAAGGCACGGTTCTGGGTCCGCTACTCTTCCTTCTGTACATCAATGATATTTCGACTGAACTCGGAAATTCGCAAACTTTTACTTATGCCGATGACCTCAATTGTGTTTACTCATACTCTAAGGACATCGCAAACGTTTGTGTTGAAAAAATTAATGCCGATTTACTAAGCTTAAGCAGATGGGGTTCGACATGGCAGATGGAGTTTTCATCATCCAAGTGTAGTTTCATGTCTTTTGGTCCTACCAAACTTCCTGGTCCCATAATTCTTCAGAAACACCCACTCTCAGAATGTCTCACCATAAAGGACCTAGGTCTAAGTTATACAAATAAGCTTGCTTTATCACTTCATGCAGAAAGAATCTCTGCCAAAGCCGCGCAGATATGTGGATTCATATCGCATAATTTTTTCCTTTCGGAAATGAAGCTAAGACTTTACCAAATGTTTGTTCTTCCCGTCCTCGAATACTGCTGTCCTTTCTTCGGTTTAATGAACGCCTGCGACCGTAAAAAAATCGAAAATGTTCAGAAGGTTTTCACCCGTAAACTGCTCTCTGAAGCTTCTTCCGGTATTTCTTATACTCAGAGATGTCAGCTGGCGAACATTAAGTTTTTGTGGGTTAGAAGACTCGAAGCTGGCCTTCGCTTCCTTTTTCGCATCAACTCTAGCTCCAGTCTTCCGCTCATTGACGCTCTCACTCCGAGAGATCGGTCATATGCCACGCGCAACTCCTGCATGGTGATTCCCCCGCCTCTTTGTACTACATCTAAGCACTCCCTCTTCTTTGCTTCCAAATATGCCTTCCTTTGGAATAATCTTCCGCCTGAAATTAGATTATCGCCTAATTTACTGGTATTCAAGTCGAAATTACGCAAACATCTTACACGTGAAAGCATAAAGGTACTGTTAACGGTCTCATTCCCGAACACTCAGATGCTTGACTTCGAGAAGGGTCCTCCTGGGATTTAGTGGTAGATCAAGTGGTAACTATTAATTATATCATTAGAAACCCCTGTTTTGAATTGGTTTCTAAATCCAGTGCTATAACTCCTCCCTACAGCGAAAATTTTCGCGGTTTCTGATGTCATCTCCCGCATTCCAACCTCATGCGGTCTGTCGACGCTCACGGCGGAACCCTCAGTATTCGCCGTCTACTAGTAGTTTGGTCGTACCTCCCTTCCCGACTGCTCGGCTGAGCTCGCAGCGTGCTGTGACCGATCGCATCTGGGTTCCTCTCGTCTGGCCTCTTTGACGCGAATAGTCTCATGCGGCGTATCAATCCGGCCCAGACGATCTCAATTTTGAAGCCCGTATACAATACCCCATGCAGGCCAGCCCTGTCTGACCAGCATACGTACCCCTGAAGGCTGACATTTATTGCTACCCTGACGATGACCGACAACAATCCGTTATATACTGCCACCTACAGGCCAGTCCTACTCGCTGTTTTCTGTCATTATTTTTATTGAGGGGTTTTTTCTCCTGTAAAATTAATCCAATCATTTTTAACTTTTTGTAAAGAGTTTTTTTTTTCACCCCTCACTTATCATGTTTCTCAATGGACTACTAATTTAGAAACTATGAGTTGCATTTCGTAAAGATTCTGCCTACCTCGTCTAAAACTCGCATGCAAATTTATTTTAACTTGCTTTGATGGGACCCCGACGGGTCTTTAATAAAAATTATCTATCTATCTAAAATAGCTTGGCTAGATTGACGCGCACGCTCTAGGCCGCCTCATTTTCGCCGGTCACCAACACTCAACAAAATTCCACTCTGGCTCCCGCGATTCAAACCCTCACCCCTCCCCCAGCGTTGAATTTTGCGGTTCTTCAGATCATCTCCTCATCTCGACCCCAAGCGCTCTCTCGACGCTCCTGGCGGAAACCTCTGTATTCGTCGTATACTAGTAGTTAGATCGCAACTCCCTTGCTCCCTCCTCGGTTGGACTCGAGGCGGACTGTGACCAGTCGCGTCTGGGTTCCTCTCGTTTCGTTACTTTGGCTCGAATGTCCTCATCCGGCATATGAATTCTGCCTTGACGATATCCGGACCCCACGGGTCTTGAATAAAAATTATTATTACATACTTATCATGCTGTTAGAGGGTATAGTCTTTGATGTGTTGGACATAGCACTGGTCAGGAATGGTCGCCGAGTTCAGTGCCCGGCAGTCGACACGCAGTCATCAAGTGCCAGTCGTTTTTCCTAGAATATGATGTAAGGACGTTGTCCGATAGCTACCGGACTCACGGGTGATACCCAGCTTTGACTCTGTGGACTTCAAGTGATCCGGGACTGCGTGAGAAGTGGATATGAATAACTGTAGGAGATAGGCATAATGGATAGGAAGTTGAAGATCGGATTCACTTCTTATTGGCAGCGGTCTTAGAGGATTTTGAGGTTGCTGAAATGTCGGAGACTCTTCAGCCTGACCCCCAGGAGGTCGACGTAAATGCCGGCAATTATGAAGACTCGTCGAAAAGTCCGTCAATGGCCTACGTTGGGGTGACTGAGTGCTGACCATAAAATGAGATGATAGGATTACTGAATGATACAAGGCACAAAGATTAACAGTGTTTGCGGCCTGCAAGCGTAAGTGGAACCACGCTAACCTCGGCGCCAGAGTCGATGATTAACTTGGAGTCATACAAACGGTTCCAGAGGGACATCACAGTACGCTTTGAGTCGCACAAGCTAATCGACTACGCTCGCTTAGTAGTAATACGCCGGTATGAGTTACCCTTTTTCCTTGATAGAAACTGATTTTATTTTGTCGAAGAGGGAGATAAGAGAATTTTTCCGTGAACGCCATGTAAACGCGACTAGTCACGCAACGACCTCCCGCGGGTTATACAATGCCGGGACTCAGTCAACAGTATTTGGGACCCTATATTGCCTTGTTTTTTCCTCTTCAATTTGATCTGCCATAGTCGAACAGAACCGGCATCTCATCTCCAACTAAATCAGGGCTTCAATTTTCAAACATAAGGTCGTCTTCCTCCCTGTCCTTTCCTGCAAATCATCCCCACTATAATTCTCGTTGCTTTCTAATCATCAAGCGACAGGTAGCTTCTTCGTGCACTTCAGGCGGCAAGTCTTCTCTCTCAATGTTAGACAGCAATAGGTGGTCCATTTTGCGCAGGTAGGTGTAAGTTATACTTGGCGCTTTGTCCGTTCGAGAGCGATGGCTGTGCGAAATTGTTTCATCGGAGAGTGCCTGGACAAGCCCCAAACGGACGAAAATAAACTGCGCATTCGTGGAGAACAAATCCCTAGAGTTGCCTGATTCATCTTTTTCCAGACAGACGCTATAGTGGTGGGAAGGAAGGATGACGATAGCTCTTACTACGCAGTTCATCCGACAGGGTCCGGCCATAAATTCAAGTACGATGATGCCGAAATTTTGGCAAGGGTTAATAACCAGCCGTACCGCGAACTGCTGAGGTCATTGTTTTCTAGCCCCCAACCGATTACCAAACGCAATAAAATCATACCTTCATATTCCCATGCCGAGACTTTACGTAGGCAGAGAAAGCACCGACAAAGCTGGGGTGAACACTGTTTCTAATTCCACTGTCAGTCAGGAAAATAGCCTGGTTATAGTCACAAATGAGGAAATTTCGGCGGCAGCTCGGCAGCGGCAATCAAGTAAATTTTGCGCCACGTGTTACGATCTGCGATAAATGGGGAGCCGCCAGTTCTGATAGGCGCGCATTGGCATAGGAAATGCACGCTGCGAATGCCGCAGCATTTGTGTTAAGCAATACCTGTATTAGTTTCTGTCATTAATTATGAATTGAGTGTCGATCAGGAACGCCGAGCATACAAGAACCTAGATTTAGAGGTCGTGTCCCCTTCATTCCAGATCATTCCTCGTGAATGGCTCTGCTTCTCTCGGAATTCCGTTGCATTTTATTAGTATTTTCGGGTAAGTTGCCCCTCCCTTGTGCAATTAGATTTTATTTCATCCTATTCGGCTGCATCGTTTATTTCTTCTTCTTCTTCTTCTTCTTCTTCTTCTTCTTGCCCCTATTTATCTTTTTCAAATTTCTCCCTCGTGTACTGTGGTATCCTTTCTCTACACGCAGCTTCGTAATTTACACATGGCATTTGCGAACTACAACATAAAATCCAGAGGACGGTAAGTGACTTGTCTAATTCATTGGTTCGATTTTAGGTTAACCATGTATCCATTAAGTTCGTATATACCCAAATAGCAATTCCCAAGTTTTACTACGGTTTTTTTCGGCGGCCATTTGGAATACCATAACCCTGGCTATAGCATGCATCGTGGCATCAACTCCTTTTGATATTTTCCATGTGCTACAACGCTGCTCTGAGTGCTGTTCCCATGCAAATCTTTCAGTTTTCTGGTTTCTGAAGGCACTTAATTGCTTATCCATGACGCAAAACCGTCTTAGATCCCTGACGCCCTATGTTGTACTAATCTACTACGTCCAAGTTTATTTTCATTTGGCAAATGGCAAAATTTCCACCCTTGATGAAGTAGGCAGTGTTTCAAGAAACGTACCTTTCCTAAATAGTTCACCTGCTCCGACGAAGACTTGGGATTCTTATTCTCGAGAATTAGTTCTTTTCAATTTTTTAGTGAAAAATAGGCGAGTGTAAAATTTAGTACATTATTCAAAGAACTCGTATGAGATGTAATTGTTTAAAGGGGACCATAATTATACGTAAGTATGAATATGAGTTTAGGATTCAGTTTGTCCTCTCACTACTCCGACTCATTCTTGAACATAAATCATTCAAGGTAGCTTCTAAGGTTTCCCTTCAATGGCGAAATCATAAAATCGGCAGAGAGGGCTTTCCATAGTTCGACTACCCTGTCAGGATAGCAGAACTTCCGCACATTCGTACTTGCCTGCGGAACGACCAGTTAAAATAGATGACCTTGGACATTGGCCATGGCAACAAATCCACAATGTTCCCCAATGATCAAATTGCTATCCAATCCCTTGGAAATGTAGAATGCTTGCGAGAGATCCCTGCAATATTCTGATAGCCAACAGGAAATATATTAATTTCCGTTAGGTGAGTTGAACAAGACAAGCAGCTATAACCATTATGTCTTGCCCTGTTTGCTTACTTCATCTTCGTACCGGGGACAAAATGCTTCAAATTAGTCCTTTTGTTTCCCCTTGAGCTGATTCGCGACTACCTGGATCTTGAATTGGCCACTGTCTCCAGATTTGCGAGGCGTGTTCCACACAAGACCGCATACTTGTTTTGAAAATCCCGGAGTGTAATTCTAACATAAATTCATTAAGGTTCTTTTGATGGCTTGCAGTATGCACACTACGCTTTTTGCCACACTTGGGCAGTAGGGCAGTACGAAGTACGATACCGTATTGTGAGGCAATATACTGAGCAGAAAAATCTTCATAGAAGTTGGGATGAGTTAAAAGGACAGTAAAATATGAAAGATATATCGGCAGAGTAACATGTTATTCGGAATTTGTGACATCCGTTATTTGTTTAAATATATGATTATCATAGTTTGTAATTGAAAGCGGGAAGACGACCGCCACCGTCATCTGTGTTCTGGACGTCGTGCTAGTAGATGAGGAGACGTAGATCTTCAAGTTCTCGTAAGTCCTACTTTTCCTTCGACATCATATTTTCAAGGATAATCACGCAGGATGTTTCTCTAATTCTAACCTACCCTAGTGTTATTTTTAATTTGTCATTTTTTCTTAAACTTCCTCGAGGACCGGCATCATCCCGCATGCCTTAGTGCCCTTTTCTTAACACACCTACGAATTTGTGGCCTAGACAGACACTGAACCACACAAGTATACGGGTGTAGTTGTAGGCTTACCGTTTTTGTACGTTTTCCACACTTGTGCTAATGGCGGTCCGTGCTACTGTTTTAATGCTAATGGAGAAGGGTAATGTTGACCACCGCCCCTGCAGAAGATGCATATATGACCAAATTTTCAATCCGCATGTATTACTGACCGTATCTGGCCTTCCTCCATCTCGGGAGTTGTCCGTGTTGTTCCCCTTCATCGATCTAGCCACGAGTCTTTTTGATACCAAATGACAAGTGCTGCTGGTCTAATTTGGCTCGGTCTCCCGTCATAAATGCCGACAAGCGTTCTTCATGTCATTTATAGGGATCAATAGTCTTCATCGGCCAGTAAAGAATAATTTCTATTTATACGGTTTTTATTTTTCTTTTGGTAGTATATTTTGTGTTTGCCTTTCCGTCTAGGTAAATTTCAGGTGAAATACAATTACTTGTTACATTGGACTCTTCGTTAATTCTCTAAAGTATGTGATTAAGCAACGATACAGCCTTAACTCTGGACGGGTCCAGATGCGCTAAATGGTGACTTCCTTTAATCTCATTGTCCACGAACATGAAAAATTTGGAGCCGGTCGGGAATCTGCCATCTCACCGACTCGACATTCTACCATTTGCTACCATTCAAAAAGTTGCGTTCTCAAGTCGCCTAGAATGGAAGGGTCAGTAAGTGATCCCACATTTGCTGAACCAGAAAGGTGTGGAGTCCGCTCTTGGCAATTTCGATTATCTGGCTGGAGGAGCCGCTGAGATTTGGTTATTTCTATCATTCATTTGGGGTTCAAGGGACGCACTTAACATCGGTGCGCAGCAAAAGCGCTGCATCTAGTTGACCTTGGACTATTGCCTTTTTCTGTCCGTAACTCACCTCCGTCTCAGGACGAAGATGAGCCTAAAGGCGAAAACCCACACTCGATGCTTGTGCCTTTTCTAATCACGCGTTGTGAAGCATACCACTTGGTAGTCGGAGTCTCATAACAAAGTATGGCGCAAAAAAAACTATCTGTTTAATTGCGACCTTCGTAAATTTCATAAAGATTCCCTTACCCGTCGTATTCCAACTTTCATTACCGAGAATAACAGCTGAATAAGGCGACAGCAGCTACTGTGGGAGTTAATGGTGAGTTTGTTTGAGAGCTGGCCGCCCCAGAGACCTGCTGTCAGAACTGGTTTTAATCGTGGATTGCCAGAGACGTGTGCCGATAGCTTCTGTACGAATCCCACGAGGACTATGGACTGACTAAACTAAGTTTGTATCAAGCCACCAATGCGCCTATAAATTATTTCAAGGACAAGCTGCCAGGCGGAGCTGGTGATAGTGCTTCCTAAAGGTGTATTGCCCAAAAACTAACCTTTCTAAGAAGCCGACGGGGTTTTGAAGCAGATGAGGCAGAAAATATCAGCGGCTTTTCAGCCTCTCATCTGAGGCTCGACTAACAATTATGGTGGTCGAACTATCGCTCACCATGACTACAGTCAACCGGACTGCAAAATCTATGCCAATGAGTCTCAGGGACGGGCCGCGCATTCATTACATTGCGACCGGCAGATTTTTTTACTTCAGCAGACCGAAAAAATAGTCTAACTAACCTTTATAGCCCGAATTTATACGGGAGTCCAGAGAATGGAAAAGTACTCAAAATTTGTGCAATTTTTCCTCTTGTCATTGATTGATACGATAAGACGATGTCTAACAACTTTCAGCAATATCTTAGCGAAATCTGTTTTCATGTTCTTCCCTCAGCCGCTACACAATGACTGCGTGCTCATCGAACTCGCCAGAACGTTTTTCTACAACTTTATCAAGCCTAGCCGGCAGCAGCGAGTCAGCCTCTCCTAATGATGACTTCTGCTCCGAAGGCTACCTAGTTCTCACCTTCAATAAAGGAAAAGATGCAAAGGTGAAGACGGCAGCCTTTGCTGATGTGTCAGAACTAGGGTAAGATACTATCACTTTAACTGTTGATTTCTCTTGCTTTGGCCCTGGACTGTCGAATGCCTAGTTTCTCTGTGCACCTGCCAGCCATCACCCCATTTGATCATAGAAATGTCAGTATGCCCCGAATTCGAGCCGTTGTCGCGTTTGATACACAGGGCTCGCCCGATCTCAGTCAACTGCTTGCTGTGGCCGTCATGTCCCCTTCCCCTACGCATTCTTATATTTCTCCTATGTGTATGCAACTCATAAAGTTGGAGTCGGTTTGTTCATTGGACCTTTTGCGACTGATCCTTCTAAACGTTTTTTCGTCGTGTCCTCAGGTCCTAATCTGGCCTGCGCTCAATTCAGCGCCCCCAGCAGGTATGGTTTTGGCGGTTTTTGGTGGACAAGCTTTGCATGCCTGCTTCTACATTTGTATCTGGCCGTACTGTAGGACCGCTGCTCTTTTTCAGCACTGAGTTTGAAAAAAGTTGCCTTGAGATTTCTTAGCCCCATCGTACTTCAACATTTTTAACTCAAAACCGATACTGTGCGCTGATTCGACTAAAGTCGATCCTATGCAAACCAATGCTTCTTAGTTCATACATTGCAACGTTTACGGGTCTGTCGGAGCAATTTTAACTCTTTCTGACCTGGGCTCGTGTTTCGAACCAACATCCATGTCAGCATCTTGTTCCTTTTAGCACAGTGCCCATTTGAGTGCTGCTAAGCCTCTTAGTGTAGAGCCGTTCCTCAGTCCATGATATATACTTTAGTGACAAGTTCATATGCTTATATGCAAATTTCTTCGGGGGCGGAAAACATTTCTTAATTTTTTGCGACGGACGTTTTTCAACGCACTGTCGCATACTTTGCAAACGTGTCCGAAGTAGTTGACGCAACCGGCCGGACGCGTAGTGACCAAGACCTGGATCACTAATAGATTCTCTCGGTCGATGTTGCTGGTCAACTGTCTAATTACGAGTTGGGGAGACGGGAGTTTATTTTTCTGAAGAAACCTATGTCCATTTCACTCCTTATTTTCTAGTTTCTAATTCATCTAGTTGTTGTCAGTTACGTTGTTGCGTGTTCTCCATGTTGTTGGTACATTGCATCCTGGCTCCCAAGACGTTACACCTGAAGAGACCTTCTAGTCCTATCGAGGTGCTGAACTTCGTAACCCAGGAGACTGCCAGTTGATGGAATGGCTCGGTCCTCGGGGCTAACGGCCAGTCCTTAATGACTACTTAGTCTGACTCTTATGGCAATTCTCTTTCGAGGGCCATCTGGCTTGTGTTCATGCAGCAACCGGTACCTGTTTAACAAGAAAATACCCATTTTAAGTAGCCTTGACTTTATATACGTTAAGACTTGATGATAGTGCGGCAAGTGCTACGGACCCAAAAACCGATTTACGCGTACCTCGCTGTAGTATACGCTCAGGACACTGGTTACCCGTTTAGTTTACGATGGACGAACTATCGCGCCCGTTGCATCCAGCCGACTTTATTTCCGCATACGTTCTAGCGCCTAGCGGATAACAGTGACGCAGCCCTTATTCGCTGTCAGCGGTTAGCCCATCGAAGTTGACGACGATTACTGTCATCCCAGAGGTCAGCAGTGACGTCCTCGTGAATTAACTTACGGCGAGGGGTGTCTTGCGCAGTCCAAATCGCACTCTTTGCAGACCGGTGGCGTCCCAGTGTTAAGAGTAGACCAAGGAGACCAGGTGTTGGCGTGGGCACAGGGGCCGATCTGGCGGAAAGTCCCCTCTAAGTATGCCCCAGGATGCATACTACTTCCATAAGCAAACTAAATTCTACACTCTAACCGGAGTTGAAGAGCCACGTCGACTATCCCTCATCTAATTTCGCTCTCTGCCGATAAAACTGCTGGAACCGCGGATTATTATTTGTTGATTCTGATGGCGGTAACCAGATTTCCAGAGTCTTGCTTCGTACTTGCGGTAACCGGTGCTTGAGATATCACAGTACGCCAAATCTTGGCTTGGAAGGTTGCCAACTGACGATTCAACTCGAACCTCGCAGTCAGCCCACTGTAAGTTGGCGTGGGGTGGTCGACTGACGAGCTAAGATTCAGACTGCATTGGCTGCTCCTTCATGTGGCATTCCCACGCAGTTGAGGTCAGAACCGCCCCCCCTTCTTATTGTGTCAAATCCTGGTCGTTTGTATAGGCTAAGGAGTGTGATGGCACGTCCAGGTGGGGGTCTACGCCATGCCAGTTACTTGCGCCTCCCCCTCCCCCCACCTCGGTTCTTCTTGACTCTGTCATTAAGCCGGGCCTGGGCGTAGAAAAGGAGGAAGTGCGGTAGGTGCAGCACAAGTCAACTACCACCGTCGCCGCTCCCACCCTACTGTGTGGGGCACACGATGGACTCATGAATAACGGCGGTCGTCGAGTTTGTATGTCAATCAAAGTAGCAACCAACTATGCGAGGTAACGGGTTATGGACCGGCTGTAGTTATCACCGTCTTGGGCACTTTGTCATCGTATTTCTTCGCCTATCCGAATTTTCGACTTAATGGCTCGTGTCGTCGATGCCTGCCGTCCACAGGGGTGACACGGCCCTGGGACATAGGACCGGCCTGAACTGTCCCCCAAATGTGGCAATTTCGCGGTGGCACAAAGACGTACGCGTTGCATGCGCCTACATGTGTGCCTTTTTTCTTACTGATGTGTTAGTGTGTGTGTGTGAATAAATAACCTCGCCCCCGACACCAGATCAAAGCGAGGACCACATTAGCTCATGGCCCGCACTGGTCAGGCTGTGCTGTGTCTGCACGAGTACCTGGTCATTTCTGTGTATGTGCGCGCGCGCACAGGAGGAATGCTCTCATTAACACGCGCAAGTTATGGCGCCACCCTTCGGACAGTTATGGTCCTCGTATCTTGTGACGGACAATATGTACATGACTTTGGCATGTACAAGTAGCATGTATGCAAGTAGCTCATTTGCCAGGCGTGCGCCTTGGTATTGCCACCGCATGCTGTGAGACCGCTGAAGATTATCACCCGTGGAAGCGCCGGCGGACGCACGACATTTAGGCAGACAGACAGCCCCGGCTCTCTACTCAGTTTTTCAGTCCTCCAAGGTGGGGGGGGGGGGATGTATGAAGTCTAATTCGGCTAATTAAATG
>CACRXP010000730.1:230608-265335 GCA_902702965.1 Spirometra erinaceieuropaei
TTGTACATATATGCATTCACACAGAACTGTATATTGTCTTTCTAAACCCCTCTGGGATCGAACTTTTCAAGAATCGCGTCTTCGTCCTCCGATGCTGCTACCTTTCTGCCCCTTTACACTTGCTTTCCCGCCGATGAGTTGGCTTTATGTACACATTCCGAGTGTTGAGAACGGCAGCTGATCAGCTGTCTACCCCTTAAGCTTCTCCTTCGCTCTTGAATCTTTTCTTTGCCTTTTTTCTCCTAGACGACATCATAGCTGCGACAAGGTTACTGCTATGAATATACTGTTGCTTGCATGGTTTTCTTTTTCCACCCGAATAGCTGCTTATCCGTGGGATCGAAGGCCAATTATCCTGCCTTACTATCGGGATTCCGCGAACGTCTCGACTGACAATGTTCCTCGAGGCCGCAATGAACATTTGTCTCGAAGGCAATCAACCTCTGCCGAATAACTGCGTAGTGCCGTACTGTGCAGTACTACTAGAAATGGTGTGATCTTATGCGAGAGTGGTCTCACCGTACTGCCAATACCGATGGAACCGTAAGATAAGGCACGTGTTTGGCTGACGTTCCCGCTGTTGCATAAGGTGCCTGCTATGGTTACAGGCCCTAACAGCATTTCTCTGTGCTGTCTGGCTGGTGAGCCCCAGATACATGTAAAAGAAGTGCTTTTCCAGGCTACTAAGGCAAGGGCTTGGACATTAATGCCCGAAGCATGAGTACCTAGGGTCGACCCCAAGGTTGCGGTGGTGTGTGAGTCTGTACGAAGCCGTGTGAACCGCCGTTTGTTTCCCGCCTTTATTTTCTTCCAAGGTTTTCTTGACTGTGCACTCTGCAGTTCGAGCATTCAACTGTCTGTTACTCGTCGAAAGTAACGGAAGAAGATCTAGCCATGTAGTTAAGGACTTGTGACTTCTGTCATCGGAACGGGTTCAGGCTTTTCCCGCCCACAGCATTCCGAACTGATGCTGCTCATGCTTTGGCCTCGAAGCGTGCACTCACAGTAACCCACGCCCATCCAATATTCGGAAGGCCGTCGGGCCATCAATTTTGCCGTGCCATATCTTTACCTTTTCTCCCGATTGACGGACACAATGTTGACTACGCCGTCTGTTTGGACGAGTTAGAAGATATGACCTGGCTGACTTAATGCCTCAGACGACGATCCCACTGTTGCCAACACGGGGTGCGCGTGTGCCGCTCAGTCAGAAATACTTTTGTTGGATCTGCCGGCCAGCCCACCTTTAATTGCCCTTGACAAGCATGGCTTTAAGCGTTATCCGTCACGAAGCTGCCACATGCTCTGCCGAAGATGGCTGCCTATGTAGCGTTCTGCTTCTACCTAGCCCTTTGTCGACCACACGGAAGCATATGAGTGATCGAGGATTGACTGAAGCTCCTATGGGTGGGGATCCCATCGTGCCCCTGAACAGCTGCTTCGTCCTCGCTGCACTCAAATTTAGTCATCGGTCTTTGGCCAGCATGTGCTGATCGCGCTCCCTCGAGGGCAATTTGATGCTGGCCATTGTCCTCGGCGTAGTGAAGGAGTTATCAGCAGGTAGGCCCGCTAATTTTTGTGGATACCTGCAGTAAGGACGGTAATTTACACGCAGGCACGGGACGCAGCGCTCACTCCTCCCCCCCCCCCAATCCAGCGTCAGAACTTCCGTTTCGCGTGAATTTTCAGCGCTATCACTTGTTTCCTTGCTGGCGTCACCTCTGACACCGGACTCCTGTACGAGTTTGATGGCCCAGAAAAGTAGACAAAGGATGTTCTGATGCTCGAACGAGCGTCCAAGACCCGAAAATTCACCTCCTCGTTAAGTCCCAGTGTGCCTCGGTTAGGTTCTCAAGCAAAGCTGTTTTCCGTGCATTTTCAGTGCACAACTACTTCCCTACCTTGCAACTTCACCCAGCGAGCGGTTAACTTTCTGACGCTAATTCTATTCGGCTCAAATGGTGCAAAAAGTGGTAGATCCTGTCACGACAATTCGAATGTCGTCTTCGACAGCGCCCACGATGTGCTCCGCAGCAGGGACGGTGACTTTCGCGGCTTGCGTAGCGTCTATCTCACCCTCCTCAACTGGACCTGCTGTCATGACAGATTGGAGAAGGCCGAAGAGGATTCAGGTGGCTGGCACGACGAAATGACCGCAGCTAAGGGCTTGCTTCCACACCGGCTCGGATCTCACTGAGTGGGAGGGCCATAGAGGTCACAGTAAGAAGGCGCCATTGCAGCCTGACTCTCAGTTCACCGGTCCGCCACTCCAAACAAATGCTCACTGGGCCGACTGCAAGGTCCGAGCTATCACTTCAACTTGCAGCCTTCCAAGCCACGGATTTAAGCGCACCATGACAGATTCGAATGCGTCAGATTGTCTGCAGAGAGGGAAGTGTGCTGAGGCCGTCTATCTATTTTCCCGGTGGGCGCAGTGGCTGACAGCCGGAGAGTCCGTCTGCACGCCCCACGTGCACGACCTGACCCTTAAGGCGCACACTAGGATTCTACACGAACGGGGGTAGGTAACTCTGATCTGGCGTGAGAGTGCCATTAAGAAGGAGCTATCGCAGTCTCTCAGTTTAGCAGTCGACCACTCAACACAGTCTGATATTTAGGTAGGGACCATTTTCTTCGTGTTGATTTTCAGTCCGAACTTGACGCAACCGGAAACTAAGAGATCCAGACTACGCTGTATGTCTCTCTGTCACGGCGCTGAGTACGCAATCGGCCGCGAAGAACATATCTTAAACAGTAGCCGTGAATAGACACGTTGGGACCTGTATTCGCCGGCTATTGAGAAGTTGGCCATCGGTCCTGTAGGTGATGGAGATCCCGGGGTGCCCACCACTGCAGGCTTTCGTCGACATGGTAGAGTACGCGAGACTGAAGAGGGTGAGAGCGGGCACGTAGCCCTGCTTCACTCCGTTGGCTATTGAGGATGCTTCAGAGACTGTCTCGTCCATGGCGCGCGCGCTATCACCTGTCTTGCCTGGATTGCTCAGATCATCCGAACTTTTGCTTTCTTCAAATCGACAAAGGTGGTGTTAGAGCGGGTCTTCATCGCCCGGTGTTTCTCCTGTAGCTGGCGGGCGACGAATATCATCCGGTGGTACCGCAATATCGTCGGAAACTGTACTGGCTTTCCGGTAGGAGTTCTTATTCTAGACGACCGTTGAGCCGGTTGAGGTGACGGCGAACGAAGGTCTTCCCGCTGATGTTAAGCTATGAGAGTCCTTTGTGGTTATCACAGAGTTACCGCTTCCTTCTCCCTTGTAATGATGGCCGATTATTGCGTCCTTGAAATCCTGAGGAACCTATTCTTAGCCTCACATCTCCTGGAATAGTGACCCCGTACTTGTAAATTTCAGCCGGAATCGCAACGGAGTCTGGTTCTTTCCTGTAGGAGAGTTGTTGCACGGCGTGAATGGTTTCTGGGAAGACGGGAGATCCAGGGCGACGTTGATTTCCGCTTTGGGGAGCCGGCCGATGTTGGCCTCGGAGATTGTGAAGGGATGGTTGAGTACTGGGCCCGGCGCTGCAGAATCTGCGACTTCTCAGTCAGAAGCGTTGACCCATTGAGGCCAAAAAGCGTCCCGGTTCCCTTTGTTAGGGAACCGTAAATCGCCTTGATCACAGCGAAGAAGTTTTTCGTTTTATCCCGGTCGGCATATCCCTGAACTTCGGCATTACGAGTCATCCAGACGTTGCGCACAAGGTGGCGACATCTCTGAACAGCCACTTTATTCGCATCGATCGGGTGGTCAATGGGGATCCTGTAGCCTGTTTGTAAAGGCGAGCAGTTTGCTGATGCCTGCATGGTTGTCGTCAAGCCAGTCCTTGTGTTGACGACGCATCCGCTCGAGGATAACCAGGACGATGGTATGGATAACGTCCCGCATCTGACACCAGCGAGTCTCCTCTGAGGCTTTTTTCATTGGGAACTTGTGAATCTTCCAGTCGCTGGGTCAGTTGATTGCTGAAGTCGAAGTTGTGGGCAGGCAGGTTCAACAGAAGAGTATTGAAGTTACCTGGTGGTCGCTTACCTGGTGGCTTCCTGCGTGGTGGCAGTCGCTGCCTTATAGTTGAGGTGAAAAGACCGTGGTTGATCCGGCCTTCGGCGCCCCAGCCGCATTTGTCACCAATACTTCCTGTCGATCTCGCCTCCGAAGCAGAACGTAGTTCAGCAGCTGTCAGTGCCGCAATGGAGGATGCATGCAGGTTGCATTTTACCGCACCGGAAGACAGAAGAAAAGGCTGACGAAAAGAACGTGGTGTTCTTCACAGGTTTAGAATAGGAAGTGGCATTTATTGTTGCAGCCACCAACACCATAGGCACTCAGTACTCCATTTCAGGCAGCATGACAAATATATATACATTTGGAAATATGTAAGATTATTTGAAAACAAAATAACCTTCATTGCGTAAATTTTCGAGATGGTTCTCCAGCTCGTCGTCAGACTTCTGGGCTACTTTGTTTCCAAAGAATCTAACTTATTTCCAATTAAATTTCTTGGGATGCCCGTTTTCGAGTGCATATATATATGCACTTGCAAAAGTGTGGCGGGCACTACCGTATATCGAGAACCTATCCGAAGCAGTCGCTCGTCTCTCACAACCACTGGGAATCAGCGTTGCCCACAGACTTGAGGCGACAATAAGACTTCTCATCATGAGACCCAAGGCCCCTCTGTCACGAGACGAAACAGCGAATGTCGTCTACCGTGTCCTGTGCAGTTCCTGTGAGGTAAACTACGTTGGAGAGACCGGAAAACGACTACAGACACGCATGAGCGAGCACGAAAGGGCAGTGAGGAGAATGGACCAGCTCTCGCCGGTGGCGGAACACTGTGCCACCTCTGAACAATTTTTTGCCTTCCAGAACGCCGAAAACCTAGGTCGAGGTACCGAGCAGACAGCCAGGCAAACGCTCGAAGCCTGACACACCGTACCAACTCCCATCAACTGCTGTACAATTCTTCTGGTGGCTTAACAGGCCTTACGAGTGCGGCTCAATCAACGGAATCGAAGGTAGGATGTCAGGAACACAAACCGAAGTGAACACAGTTCTCGCCCTTGACACGAGCAACGGCTCAGAACCCCCTGACGCGCAGACGCAAACGGGGACATAACGAGAAACACGAGTCAGGCACAACAAATGCGGGCTATGCAGACGAGGTCAGTAACCGTTTCCATCCCAACACAGCTGCCCGACGAGGAGAGGGAGAAAAGTACCGACCAGCATGGCAGCGATTAACTTGCCCCTCCCCCTCATCACATCCTGCACGGCAGCACGTCGGCATGCTCAGCACCCATAAATACTGTGAGGCGCAGTACAGAACGTACCTCTAACGATGGATGCTTTTTTTGCTTTTGAACCGTCTGGCTGTTAAAAACCTGCTGCTCCCGAAATCGCCTCTTCTTTTCATTTATCCCCCGGGACCCGCATTTTCGCTTCAGTTAGCAAAATATGTACTTATATAGGTGATCATGTGTTGAACAATAATATAGTTTGTATATTGAATGCAAGATGCGCCTAGTTGGATAGCTGCGTGTCCGTTGCATCAAGACCAAATAATCAATGCATGGAGGTCCAATCAACACCTGCCACTCACTCCTTAAATGCCCCCACTGCATCCGCACGTTCAGACACCACATGAACCAAGTTGGTCATGTGCGTACACAACAACGGTCAGTAAAACATTACCCAGCGTTCCTGCTCATACCTTCCCCATAGATGCAGTCATTGTGTGCACCTCTCTGTTCAAAGGTGTGCACATAAAGCCATCCGTCAGTCATGCATCAGCTGTACGTGCGAAGACTTCCGGTGTCGTTACGGGCGGACCAGCTATCGTGAGTGCTTATGCGCGCGCGACGATCGAGGAATTTACGCCACACCGGACACTTCGCCCAATCTGACTAGGTTCTGACAATACCTAAGTACTCGGGGATGGAAGAGAGAGCGTAAGATTAAATAGGGGAGCCATCCCTCAGGGAAATCAGCACAATTCAAACAAAAATACATTTGACGCACTGGTGGACATCTGACGTACAGTGAGAATCACTCCCATCCCTAAAAAAACCGCTAATTTTGGTCATAAATCTTTTCGTCCGCTACTCCACACTACTAACGCTTGCTGAAAGAGTTGCCCTAGATATTATAAAGCCCTTTTCTTGCAGTTTTTCCGACCCTTTACAATTTGCATACAAAGCCAAACGCAGTACTTTAGATGCTGTTGCACTTCTGGCCCTTTATGATCTAAAGGAGTTAGACAAGAGTTGTCGCGAGTACGCATGCACCTTTCTTGATTACTCCTCCGCCTTCAATACCGTCCCGCGCCCTCTTCTCCTTTCCAAAACCTCCGCGTGTGCCTCTCCAGGCTGGGTCGTCTCTTGGCTTAGCGATTATTTTACTTCCTGCACTCAATTTGTCCAATCTAGCAAACGGAAATCTTTGGTCCTTCCCAATGAATGCGGAGTTCTTCAAGGTTCCATTCTGTCCCCTCACCTTTTCTCCCTCCACACTGACGATCTAAGGTCTCCTTATGACTGTCTTTTGGTCAAGTATGCTGATGATGTGGTTGTTGGACATCCTCTCAGGACTCAGACACACTTCCAGTCTCTAAAAGATGGCGTAAACCATGTCCTAGTATGGTCGGAGGAAAGTGGTCTCCTAATGAACAACCAAAAATCAGTTCAGTGTATTTTCCGACTGCGGCCCTCTCCTAGTCCTGAATCCTCTGACATTCTTCCTAACGAGGTATCCTCTTTCAGGTATCTTGGCGTTAAGTTGTCATCAAATCTCTCATTTTCCCTCCATATTGAGTCCCTATTTACTTAAGTTCGTGGACTTCTTTATTACATTTGTCGTGTACGTTCCTACCACATACCTCAACCCTTAGTCTGGCGATTCATCGATGACTGCATTCTTCCTCTTATCATATACTGCTCTCCTGTCATTTTTCCAGCTTTGCTCAAAAAATATCTTTTAATTTTGAAACGAGTCCTCCGAATGCTTTGTTCTACCTCTGGTGTTTCTTATCGTTTCTTAGTCGGTATTATCCTACAACGAAATTTAAATACGGTCAAGCAATTTGCCGGTCGGATTATAGATGACGTTGCCCATTCCTTGCATACTTATCTTATTCCCGCCCGATAAGACGCGGCTTCCGACTCATATCTTGTCACAAATCGGCTTTTAGAGCTTCTGTATTGCCATTCCTGGCGCGCTATCTTACGCGTGGAAGGATAGAAATACAGAAGCTAAGACTTGAACTGTCCTCATAATAATCGTTACTTTTGTGTTAAACTTTTTTGAGTCTGGAATTATCTATTAATTTATTTGCTGCCTATAGTGAATGAAGCCAACATTTGCTGAAAATTTTGAATTTATAATTTCAAAATAAAGCGAATTCCCCTCCCTCTCTCTGACGGAATGATTCGGTCCTCTATTTTAACGGTGGCCAGACAGCAAGAACTTCTTCACACGGTAGCCTTCGCTGGCAACTCCCGATTCTGTGAGCCCCGAACACGTCGATTGTTAGCTTTAAATTATCCCGAGTTGTTAACAATCAAGGTTTTTCAGGAAGCTCGCCAAATGACGGAACAACTCCGTCCTACCCAGAAATGAGAGCCGGACACAAATGACTCCTTCTCAATGCCGCACTCATGCCGGTTTAATTCACGCCAGACCCGAGTCAGCCTTCCAAAATCAAACCCAGTGCCTTTGGAGTTACTGACCAGGTGGCGTTTGGCGGGCATAGATGAATATTTTAGTTTTGTCGGACACTGTATTCACGCAGAACTCCAATCGCCTTGGCATTGTCTGGCCACCGGTAAGCCATGGGTTTGGAAACATTCAGTGCGAAGTAGATGCTGTACAACCTCCATTCACAACTAATAGATGGACGCGTAAGTCACACTGTGTCCCACCCGCGCCGCGAGGTCGGACCTCCCCGCCCGCGACAATCGATCACCCACATCGGCCAATAAACGTTCAGAAAGGTAACTTTGTCCTCGAAAGCCTCAACAGGGAGTTCTGCTTCCGAACATAACAAGCAGGGACACTACCACCGTCTGTACTAGGTAAACGCTCCAAAGTACATGCATCCTACCGATAGCACTTAACTGGAACTCCTTAAATTTCTACATGATGAGCCCTAGATTGGGTTTCAGAGTGAAGCGTGACGCTCATTGTGCGAAATACGCTTATCGATATAGTATGCATCAGCGATCATAATAGATGAACTGATGTCCAGCCTTTTTCTCCAAAAGTAAAGGTATTTGGTAATCAGGGCCGAAAAACAGAAATACGCGCGACACCACATCACGCAGGTTAGTATGACAGTGACATGGCTACCTTCCAAGAAGAAGCTTCTCAGGCACTCTTTACTCCCTCATTTTATATGATAATTCGCAGTTTTAATTTTGATTAGATATGATTGCCGAAGATTTCATCTGCTCTTTCCTTTTCGTAGGTACTTTGACCAGGTTAAAACTTCGTGTTCCAGAGACTCCCATATTTGTGCATTTTAGCAGTGATAACACGCATCGAGAGTTCGACAACATCTGACCCTCTGCTGACAATGTTCGTTCAGTACAAGGCAGAAACATGGGCTGTACTCCTGTCACGCAGACCGGACATGCAACCTTCAGACGGCTGCAGTCGCGACAAGTCTGCGAATCGGACACTCGATCCCGTGACACCGACACGCCGCTCCTATGGCCGGTCACTTCAAGGTCACTTGAAAAACCCGAACTTCGTGTTTCCGCCTTGACTACAAATAGCAGTCCTGGCGGTTGTCTTCCACTATTACTCTCAGCCCGTCCGCGCTGGTACGGACGGAGAATCCAGTCACACATCACTGGATAGTGCGCGCAGCAAACTGGCTATCAAATCAGTAGCAATTTCACGTTAGTCAAGTGATTTCAACCCGTGTGTAAAACCGCGACGTCACGCATCTGCTGGATTGCAGATGATGCAGAGATTTTGGTGGGTATACAGCAAGTCATGTGTAGACAGCATCGAGCACTTGATGTAGCCAGTGGTCGCAAATCAGAACTTGTTTCAACTTGCCTTTCATCTGATCTCCAGCTCAGACCCGCCGTCGAGGATGACCCTCCGCTCATTGAGTGTGAGGCTGAACCACGTCTGTCAGTCTATTTAACTAAGCGTGTTTGATGTGCTAACGTTCGAGTCCGCGCCCCAATACTTACTCGGAAGGCTGTTTTTTGGGTCAACAGAGTTGGCGTATTCGAGGAGGTGTTTAGTGCTAGCAGGACGTCCATCAACCCTGCCGTCGTCAGTTCCCTCTCATGTCACCCTGAGCTACTTGCCGCCTTGAGAGGGTAGGTGCATCTGCGAATGGTCTTGTTACACTAGTAAAGAGCAACTCTGAATCGAAGGTACATTTTGATCCATCAACGGTCCTCTTGCCATTGCGCACCGCCTTGGTTTGTGTTTACAAATTGACATGCACCTGTGGATGCAAGTACAATGCACGAACTCAAATTAGTTGGCAACTAAATCGCTTGACTCTTAAATTCGGCAAACAAAATCTCCCGTTCTGCTAACACCAAACACCTCCTTGAATACGCCAACTCTGTTGACCCAAAAAACAGCCTTCCGAGTAAGTATTCCGGCCCGAACTCAAACATTAACACATTTCAAACACGCTTAGTTAAATAGGCTGACAGACGTGGTTCAGCCTCACACTCAATGAGCGGAGGGCTATCCTCGACGGTGGGTCTGAACTGGAGACCATATGAAAGGCAAGTTGAAACAAGTCCTGATTTGCGACCACTGGCTACACCAGGCGCTCGATGCTGTCTACACATGGCTTGCTGTATACCCACCAAAATCTCTGCATCATCTGCAATCCAGCAGATGCGTGACGTCGCGGTTTTACACACGGGTTGAAATCATTTGACTAACGTGAAATTGCTACTGATTTGATAGCCAGTTTGCTGGGCCCACTATCCCTTGATGTGTGACTGGATTCTCCGTCCGTGCCAGCGCGGACGGACTGAGAGTAATAGTGGAAGACAACCGCTAAGACTGCTATTTGTAGTCAAGGCGGAAGCACGAAGTTTGGGTTTATCAGGTGACCTTGAAGTGACCGGCCATAGGAGCGGCGTGTCGGTGTCACGGGACGGAGTGTCCGATTCGCAGACTTGTCGCGACTGCAGCCGTCTGAAGGTTACATGTCCGGTCTGCGTGACAGGAGTACAGCCCGTGTGTCTGCCTTGTAGTGAACGAACATTGTCAGCAGAGGGTCAGATGTTGTCGAACTCTCGATGCGTGTTATCACTGCTAAAATGCACAAATATGGGAGTCTCTGGAACACGAAGTTTTAAGCTGGTCAAAGTTCCTACGAAACGGGAAGAGCAGATGAAATCTTCGCAAGGCATATCTAATCAAAATAAAAACTGCAAATTATCATGTAAAATGAGGGAGTAAAGAATGCATATGTAGATGGTGCCTGTGAAACTTCTCCATGTCACTGTCATACTAACCCGCGTGATGTGGTATTGCGCGTATTTCTGTTTTCCCCTCCTAATTACCAAATGCCTTTACTTTTGGAGAAAAAGCCTGAAAATCAGTTTATTTATTATGATCACTGATGCATACTATATTTATGAGTGTATCTCGCACAATGAGCGTCACGCTTCACTTTGAAACCCAATCTAGGGCTCATCATGTAGAAATTTAAGGAGTTCCAGTTAAGTGTTATCGGTAGGATGCAGGTATTTTGGAGAGTGTACCTAGCACAGGCGGTTTTAGTGTCCCTGCCTGTTATGTTCGGAAGCAGAACTCCCTGTTGAGGCTGTCGAGGACAAAGTTTCATATCTGGACGTTTATTGGCTGATGTGGACAAGCAATTGTCGCGGGCGGGGAGTGGGGGGTCCGACCTCGCGGCGCGAGTTGGACACAGTTTGACCTACGCGTGCATCTGGTAGTGGTGAAGGGAGGTTGTACTGCGTCTACTTCGCACTGAATGTTTCCAAACCCAGGGCTTTCCGGCGACCAGACAATGCCAAGACGATTGGAGGTCTGCGGGAATGCAGTGTCCGACAAAACTAAACTATCAGTCAATGCCTGCCAAACGCGACCTGGTCAGTAATTGCAAACGCACTGCGTTTGATTTTGGAAGGCTGACTCGGGTCTGGCGTGAATGGGACCGGCATGAGTGCGGCATTGAGTTGGAGTCATTTGAGTCTGGCTGTCATTTCTGGGTAGGACGGAGTTGTTCCGTCATTTGGCGAGCTTCCTGAAAAAAATCTGATTGTTAGCATCTCGGGATACTTTATTTGTGTGCAGTGTCGCACTCAGGAACTGGCTCGACCTGAGTTTCTCTTCCCTTCTCCTGTGCAGCGTGTTTGAACGAGGTGATGCGGCCAGGATTTTAATAATTTACCGTGACCAGCATGATATGGCAAAATTTGGAGGATTCATATGCCCCTCGTTAGCCATTTCATCAAACTAACACTTGTTAATGCTGATTTAGACTCTTGAGGCGAGTTTTTTACCATTTCTCATGACTATTTGTGCCTTCCTTCAAACGACACTTCTCTAATACCTTGTGCGTACTCACCTGTATATGTGGCAACAAAAGATGAACACCTTAGAATGGTCCATGGGCCAGCAACTGACGGGCCGGGTAGCGTCTCGCCTTTTATCCTTAAATCCTGCTGTTCTCAGGCGGCCTCTGTCTTGACACACCTTCTTAACATGTCCTTCTCGGAGCCCAAGATTCCTGACGTTGGGCGCACAGTACGAATCGCTTCTCTCCCTAAAATATCCACTAGTTTGCTCCGAAATCTTTTCGTCCACTTGCTAGCTCTTCCGCAATTCTGAAGCTTGCTAAACGAATTGTCTTGGATATTATAAAGCCATCCGCTTCCAATTTTTCCGATCCTTTACAAGTTGCATATTAGGCCAAGTGTAGCGCCCTAGAGGCTGTTACTCTTGTGGTCCAGTCAGTATTGAGAAATCTAGATAAATGTTGCCGTGCGTACGCATGAGCTTTTCTCGACTACTCCTCCGCCTTTAATACTGTTCCGCGTTCTCCACTCCTTACCAAAACATCCGCGTGCGGCTCTCTGCAGGCCAGGTTGTCTCGGCTCGGCGATTGCATTTCTTCCCGCACTCAGTTTGTCCAAACCGGCAAGCGGAAATCTACGGTCATTTCCAATGATTGTAGAGTTATCCAAGGCAATATTTTGTCTTCTCACCTCTTCTTCCTACACACTGATGATCTGAGATCCTCAAACTTTTGCCTGTTTGTTAAGTATGTTGATGATGTCGTTGTTGGCCAGCCTCTCAAAAATCAGACACATCTCCAGTCTCTAAAGTTTGGCCTCGACCACGTCTTATCATGGTCGTTGGGGATTGTTCTCCTACTGAATAATCAGAAATCAGTCCAATGTACTTTCCAAATGTGACCCCCCTCCTAGTTCTGAATCCTTGGACACCCCTCCCAACGAGTTATCTTCTTTCAGGTACCTTGGTGTTACTTTGTCATCAAATCTTTCACTTTCGTTTCGTATTGACACCCTCTTTAACTAATGTTTGCAATCTTACCTCATATATGCCTCTCATTCTTCGTTGTTCTCCTGTCATTTTGCCTGCTTTACTTAAAAAATTTATGCTAACTTAAAAACGAGTCCTACGAGTGTTCTCTTCAGCTGCCGGTTTTCATTTGATCTTCTTAGTCGACGTAACCATACAACGCATTCCTCTCTCTCCCCCTCTCTCTCTGGTAGTTTTCATGTTTCGCTTTTTTTCGAAGTCCTACTCGATTTAGGATTTAAATGAGTGGGCTAAGTAAAACGATCGGTGAGCACCCCCCTACTACTGTACATTTCCGATTGCAACGACAGAACAATGAGCCCGTGGCTCAGTGATTAGGGGTGTTGAATTTCTAGCTAACAGGTCGCGAGATCGAGTCCCAGGTGTTCCACACTTCGGGCAGTGAAAAGAATTTCTGCGTCACGATTTCTCCATTTGAGGAGAAGCCTCAGCGTTGCGTCTGACGCCTGAGGCAGTTCTTTACAAAACTGATCGGATATCCGTTAGATCAAAACAACCAATACAGATAAGTTGGATCTTTCTTCAGGAGATCGTCATTGCTGCAATAGTGATAGATCCGGCGGAAATGAGTTCGGATGTAGCTTCTTTTTTGAGTCGCAGGGTGACTGCTCCCATAATTGAGGATAATCTCAGAATCGAATCTTTTTTCTGTGGACGCTTGTTGCGAGACCACCATCGACGAACCTTTGTATTCTCTCGACCAAAAACGTAGGCTGTCTTCTACTGCCTACGGGTAAATTGCATGGCTGGAAGGACATCATTCAGCCTCTGATGCTGCCATTCGATTTTGCAGTTCTTTACTACGATAGAGGTGTCATTGACCTAACGAAGCTACATTTTGGGCTTGAGAGTTTGAAAAACATCCTCTTCTAGTCGGTATAATACTAGTTCGGCGAGTAGTCCTGATATTGAAGAGCCCATTGGTATTCTTTCACCTGTTGGTAGCATTTATATATAACTTTCGGCCCAAGGGAAACGAGTTGCCCGTCGGCCTACAGCTTTCCGTGTCACGATCTTTCGCGCCGAAGTGACGGACTGGCCGGGATCGACTTCACTACAGTGAGTGACCGATCTCATGAAATCTTGGCTGAACTTTTGAAATGCCTTTTCGATTAAGAGAGATTACTTGGGGGCGGTTGTAATAATGATTAACTTGCGGCATAATCCTATACTATTTCGGACTCGGCAGGATGTCATCTTTAAAATACACTTCTTCTTAATCTCCTGTAAAGACCGCACTCGATACAAAATGACTATTTAAGTAGCAAGCAATTTTCCCATTGATTTTCGATGGTCTTGGAAATTCAAATATATTATATAGAAACCATAAAAAATATTTTTTTCCTCTAGTCAATCAACAGAGAATCACGTCTTCTCTATATTTTATACTAAAGTAAGGAGTATAATTAGGCTTTGAAATAGTTTTCTAATTGCCAAATAATTTGGGGCCTGATCATTTGTTGCAGTAGTGCTTATCGATTTCAGTCTACAAGGTGTATGCGTTCCGCGTAAAAAAATAACATATTTTTTTAAGCCTTTATAAAGATATCATACAGAGTCCATTACATTTTTCAATGGATGCGGATTGTGTTGTACATTTCATGAGGAGCATCGCTAAACGGACAGGTACGATGCTGTATGGATGGAAATCGCACGGTCTCAAAAAATCTCATAATTAGAAACTTCTTTAAAACCTAATTATACACCTTCGTCGAGTAGAAGATATTGAGAAGTCGTAATTCTCTATCAAACGACTAGGAGAAAGCACATTTTTGTTCATGGTTCCTATAACATATATTTGAATTCGCAGGGCCATCGAAAATCAATGGGAAAAATGTGTGCCACTTAAGTAGTCATTTTTTACCGAGTGCGTGTATTTTAAAGCTGACATCCTACCGAGTCCGAAATATTATAAGATTATGCCACAAGATAATCAGTATTATAACCGCGCCTAGGTAATCCTTCCTAATCAAGGACGCATTTCAGAATCTCAGCCAAGATTTCATGAGATCGGTCACTCACTGTATCTCTTCCCTCCCCCCCCAAGTGTGCCATTGGCCTGTCGGGGCCTAGTCGACTAACCGGTGAAGGCGCTGACTAGCTCATGGCATCAGACCTTCGACTTTCGCGCGCGCGCGTGACGCGCACACATGACAGCTCACTCGTCGGTGTCGACGTCTGCAGGCTTCACAATCAGAGCCCGATCCGATAGACGCCTTTAATGTGTGCAGATGTCTGAAAAGGTCTACACAGTGCCTGCATATGTATGGTAACAGCATAAGCATGAGTGTTGTGCGGTATTTCAGCTATTGTTGTCGCGTATGCCCATGCGACCGAATAGGCCCACGCCGTGACTGGACGTGCGGTTGCAGTGTAGATAAGGAAGGACTAATTGTCGGGTTTTCGGTTCCCTTATCGTACTGCGGTGGATTCTTAATTATCCAACCGTGCTGATATAGGGGGACATATAAAAAGCTAAACTGACACTCTTAAACTTGCATTTAAATACGGTTATAGGTTACCGGCCCAAATATTTGGGGGACAACATTTGCTAACTCTTGTCCATCGACAGAACAATCGAAGGCGTTAAAAGAAAGACTCGCGACTCCTCATTCATGCGCATTGATCCTTTAAGTAAGATACTTTGACGCCACATTAAAGTGTGCCGTCTAAGTGTAGCGATCTACTCGTTATCGTTTCCCATGCCAATCAGAAATCAGCAATTACGACTTATTTAAGAGTGACATTTTCCCCTGCCATTCATTTCCGGAGATGTTTTGTGTGGCGCATCACTCGGACAGAATTTTTTCCAAAAGATCGTCCAGTCTCCTTATATTTCTATGCCCGGGATACGCACCTTCGAATTTATCCGATTTAGTTGCACATGTAAACGCGACATCAATCAGAAAAGCCTGCTAACTGTCAAAAAATATACTCAGGCCAAAAGATGCACAGACTCTGAGAGAGGCAAAAAGAGTCCTTGGGTCTATTCCTAGGGTTAATTTTAGTGTTGAATAGTATTTTCGGAGGGCAAACTGCCCTGCATAAGTGGTCCAATGAACATGACCGCAGGTTGAGAATCTTCTCGAATTAATCTCGACCCACCAGTGAGCAATTTAAGATCAGAATCATCCCCAGTCGCAAGATATGTTGATAATAAATGTCAAGGAAGAACTAATTACTAGCTGTCGTTCTCATCCACTTTTCACTTTGGCAAGAGTGAACTGGAGGTTCTGGCCCCAATATATCACGAAACGAGATAGGATTCCCCTAGACGACTGTTTCTTCCGTTTGATAAGTCTCTGTTCATATCAACGCACTTGATACCATTGACATACTCATGGCTTCATCACTGCTGAAGTTAGCTGGTATCATTCTGGGAGTTATTTCAGAATTGTAATATAAATTTCTAGTTGGCCAAATCCGGATGTCGTAGAGATCTTAAAAGAAAGTGTTTCGGTAAATGTCATATTTCACTCATCACAAACGGTTGAGATAAGAACCCGCAAAATAAGTTTATTCCCCCTCTCCCCCCCCCCAGGTTCAAGTTTCCTCCCGCCCATACCAACCAGGAAGACAAGGAGAAGAAAAATAAGGTCATTTTATTGGGCCAGATTTTTAAAGTAGTCGTTATTTTTCAATGAGTCTGATGTTCATATAAACGAGAACCCGACCTTCGTTTACGGGACGCAGTTACTGGATTTTGTAGTTCATAAAAACAAATGTATTGGGTCGTTCCATCATTAGTTTCCAGTGTCGGCTGGCTCTGTAGGCAGTGTTACGACAGAAACGGAAAGTGCAAAGCTTTTTACTTTGTTCATGAATCTCAAGGTCCACATAGACGCTGGCCATATCGTTGGGAGGGAGATCGAACTCAAACTTCTCATCCCAAACTGGATTATGTGTGTCCTGGCGTACCGTTGTGAAACGTGCCTTGCCGTGCTTCTCTTTGAATTCCCCAACAACACCGAACCGATTGGCTAAATCACTGACATTTGACTGGAACTTCTTGTAGATCCGTCTCTTCTTTAGAAGTACACCCCAGATGGTCAGGGTTTCGCCCTGTTCATTGGCAATGTCAATACCCTTGCAAATCTAAAAGAGGAAAATACGTAGGATGGATGAACTCTGTGTTGGCATACGGTAGATGGACTAACTCATGAAATGTCAACCGGAATTCCGAAATGTGTTTTTGTTTCGAAAAGATTAATTAAGTAGGGTTGTAAAATCAATCAGCATGCAAAATAATTCTATAATAGTTCAGTTACCTCAGTATGCCGACTTTCGAAAGAAATTCCTTCCGGCTGCATGCAAAAACCATACTCTGTAAAAAATAACTACATAAGTAGCATGTATTCTTCTCGTTGATTTTCGATGCCCCTAAATGGCCAATTATATTTCATGGAAAACATGAATAAAAATATTCATTCTTTCGCTTATTCGGTAGAAAAGTACGTCTTTTTTCAATTTTATACTCGAAGGAAAGGTAATATTCGGTCTTCAGAAACTTTTCCAATTCCCAAATAATTTTGAACCCGACCTGCCGTTACACTTGCATTCAGGTTTTCCGATCAACAAGCCGTATATTTTCCGTATACGGAAAACCATATGTTTTTCTACGATATTAAGAGGAGGCCATAAGGAGTTCATAAAATTTAGCATTGGATTCGATCCATACCGTTAACTTTACTAGCCACATTGGTAAATGCAGAGACATGACGTTTTATGAACGGCCATTTCACGGTATTAAAAAGTCTCACAATTAGAAACTTTTGAAAACCGAATATTACCCATTCTTCAAGTATTAACTTGGAAGAAGACGTAATTTTATACCGAATGAGCAAAAAATGAATATTTTTACTTATGTTTTCCATGAAATATAATTGGCCATTTAGGGGCATCGAAAATCAATGAGAAGAATACATGCTACTTATGTAGTTATTTTTTACAGAGTATGGTTTTTGCATGCAGCCGGAAGGAAGTTCTTTCGAAAGCCGGCACCCTGAGGTAACTGAATTGTTATAGAATTATGTTGCACGATGATTGGTTTTACAATCCGACTTAATGAATCTTTTCGAAACGAAAACGCATTTCGGAATTTCGGTTGAAATTTCATGAGTTAGCCCACCTACTGTATTTTTTAAAAGTAATTGAAGGTGCATGTCGTGTTTTTCAAGGACCAAAGAAGGATCTTATCACGGGGAACGTGTTTTGGAACACGTCTTATGATAAAGAGCAATGGAACCAGACCGACACTGCCAGAAGACTTATTTCGCGCAGTTGTCTATTGACTAATTTCCTTCCAATGCGATGAAGAAATGACCGGTTTTTGTCCATCGAAAGGTGTTCATATGTAGAGGCACACAATGCATCCAAAATATTCAGTCCTGAAATGAAATCGCTAAATGTACTGCCAAATGTAAAAACTTACCTGAGTGGAGTTGCTGTCTGCTCCACTGGAGACTGATCTCGAGTTAATCTGCGTACTTGGCGCGTTGGCAATCTATTATGAATTTCTTAAGACAAAAGTGCATATAGACAGCTTTTCTTGCTTCCCCTCATTGGAAACTTTATGGAAAATCGGTATTTTTCCTTAGATTTGACCGGCCAAAGTGGCAGGGCTGATCCGGCCAGTATACAGCCGAAAAACTAACCGCCATAACCGGTTATTAGTCCTTTGGTGTGGGAAATGGCGTTTGGAGGTTTATTTTGATCTTCCTACTCCAATGCGAGTCTCAGTCGTTGACTATGGGTAAATCTAGTCGTAGATTTTCCACTGGCAGTATAAGTTACAAAAGTAATCGCAATCACTAAGGCAAGAAAGACCACAGTGGTCCTCAAACTCCATGCCATGCTAGTCCTTATCTTTGTTTCGCACCCCAACTCTGCAACTTTGATGGGACTCCGACTGGTCTTTAATAAAAATTATTTATTTACTTATTGAGGTGGGGCTTGTGATAGAGAGAGGGCTGGTCGCGAGTTCAGAAGTTTACGCCTCGAGTCGGAAAGCATGGCTGGGCGAGGTTTGGTTCTGCAGCCTTACTTGACTGATACCGCATGGTTGGGGTTTACTAAAACAGTTTTGCTTACCGTACCTAACTTAGCCACTCGCTGGATTAGGAGGGGGGAAGAGAGTGCAAGCAGAGCTCGAAGCGTGCGCAGGGAAGCGAGTGGAGGTGGCGTGTACACACTCCCCCCTCCACGACACAGCCACCCGCTGGATTAAAAAGATATGGGGGGACGCAATCACAATTGGGAGGCCGCTGACGGTACCGCCTGGTAATTCGCAGTGCATGGCCACTGTAGTGGAACCGACGGAATTCCACACCGTCGAAACAATTCCATCAAAAAGTCTACTTGGCCGCTTGTTGGATTAGGATCTTGAAGAGAACGCAAGCGGGGCTCGAACGACGCGGAGGGAAGCGTGTGTGAACTGATAACTGTAGTTGCCGAGGCTGGCGTATTAGCACTACTCCTCCCGTGGCACAGTCAGTCGCTAGATTGACATGGTAAGGAAGATGCAAATACGTGATGTTTGTAAAGTCGGCGTATTCGCATCTACCAGAATTTTTTTAGAAAGCTAACCATATGATATTATTCAAGTGGGGCTGCAGGACCAAACCTCACCCAAGGCTGACCCTATTCACAGACGTATAGACGTTGGCTCTAATGGTGGGTTTACGAGATTTAATATTTATCCAACCTCTGTTTTGGGACTGCGGTGAAGCACTTTTCTGGGAATCCCTGGGACTGGAATAGTTGTCGATCAACCAGTTGTAGTTTAGAGATTAAATATGCCAGCTTTCCGAGTATGTATGTGGTTAAATATTTGTAGTACTAGGAAAATTCCTTACTGAACGTGTCATTTGAATGTCAGGAGATCCTTCTTCTTGGAATATGGAGAAGAAAATTCGAACTGCCCACCAGGAATCACGCGTGCAAGGTAATTTAAAAACGCAGACGTATTTCAAAATTCAGCAGATTACAGAGCCCTCTAATTACCTCAGTGCTCTATGCTTTTAAGTGCTAACGTCAAGAATATGCGGATTCTTACAAAACGGCCACAAGAACTGAGCATTTTAGGAACATTTCCAGAAAAAGTATAACAGTAAACATATAGTGCCTTCTCACTTTGTCGTTAGAAAGACTGGACATCGAGTATTAGTGTGAATCGTTGCTGGTTCACGCTATATAACCCTGAAACCCCATGAAAGGACAGCAAGTGATAGGAAACATATTCAGGGACTTCGAGCGATAGTTCATGATGGAAAAAGATACGCGGATCTGTCAGTTTTTTGTCTTTCCTTCGGGGGGAATCTGCCTTCACAACCAGACTGAACTGACCCCTTCAGGGTAACTGGCTAACAAAATCCCACTGAAAGGGAACAGTGTGGAATAGACTCAGAAATAGAGAAACGTTCGACCCGCTGATAGGTGCGTTCTGACCAAATAGGTAACTTCATATGGAACAGCACCTCTTCAACCCAAACATCGGACGGTTTATCCATTTGTTTATCATGTCATACCCACAGCTGAAAACTGAATTGAGACAGCCATCAAGTGCTCTACAAATACGTCTGCAGCAGAACCTCTGTTGGATTCTACGAGCCTAAGCAGGAAGGAACGTAATCGTATGCATGTATGCCTGCCTGCCTAGTAAAATGCATCGTCATTGCAACCTACCTCTATGGTTAACTTCATCCGCTCTGGGGAGTACATCAGTCCAATTTCTATCTCGCCGTAGAGAAAACGCTCTCCCGGTATCCGGTTGATGTACTGCCAGCCTTCGATCCGCCGTATGAGGAAGGGTCGTTCTGCCTCCGGTACTGCCTCCTCTGATTCATCTCCTGACTCAGGCGGTGGAACCTTGGGTTGTTCCTGATATAAAGAAGATTGTTGAAAGTGGCACAGTGTGAACCTGGGCTTACCTATTCCACCCCCAATCTTCGCTTTTTACTATATACCGCCATCTTCGTGTACTTACGTAACTGGGTAGGGGTCGGTTACGCTGTCTTTGTCCCAAATGTGAGCGCAAGGCGGGCATTGCGAGTAAAGTAAGCCGACGAAGGATGCTGAAATCGTTAGTGTGAAAGTAGCTAAAGCTAAAACGCGAAAGTGTAATCTTATGCTTCGGTTTAGAATAAGGGTTAGTTTTAGGGTTAGGTTCAGGCCGAGAATTCGGTTTAGGGTTGGGGTTTGTGTTAAGTTTAAGAACTGCGGTTGGAGTTAGGGTTTGGATTGCGGTCTAGGTTTACGTTTAATGCTAGTTCTTGGGGTAAGGGTTGGTGTTACAGTTGGAGTCGGGTTACGTTTAGGGTTGCGGTTAAGGTTGAGCTAGGGTTGTGGTTAAGGTTAGTGTTAGGTTTTGGTTCAGGGTTAGAGATAAGCTTGGGGTTAGGGCTAGGGTTGATGGTAGGTTTAGGGTTAGGTTTGGTGTTAGGCTAAAGGTTAGATTTAAGTTTATATTTACGCTAAGGATTCAGGCCAGAGTTAAGGTTTGGATTGCGGTTTGGGTTTGCGTTTCGTGTTAAGGTTGGGGTTAGGGTTAGTTTTGGGGTTAGGATAGGGTCACGGGTAAAGTTAGGGTTATGGTTAAGGTTAGGATTAGGGTTGGGATTAAGGCGAGGGTTAGGATTTGGGTCAGGGTTAGGTCTAGGGTTTGTGATGGGTTTAGGGTTAGGGTTAGTTTTAAGTTTAGTGTTGTCGTTAGGTTTATAATTACGTTAAGGATTGGGTTTACTTTTGAGGTTACGGTTAGGTTTACCGTTAGGTTTGCAGTATTGCTGCCTCGCGTGTCCTCTCAGCCAGGTATTTTGTGGGGATTCCAGGCTTCCTTAAATCGCGCGGCATATTAGTCATACATCAGGTAGCCTTTTCCGTTTCAGCCTCGGCTACTTTCCCTTCTAACGATTTCAGCATACCCTTCGGCTTACCTCACTTGCAATGGCCACATTGCACTTACACTTGGGACCAGGACAACATAATCGATCCTTGCTCGTGACAGTAGTATAGGTGTTTCATAAAATGCTGACCAAAACTCCGAAATGTGGCATCGGCTCAAAAGAGTTGCAGTATTGATTATCATGCAACACCATTCAGCGATATTTGTGTTGCATCAGGATGCAAACTTTGAATGCGCGTTTTTCGATCGCCTGCAAAACCGCAGTCGTTGAAAATGACTTCTTAAGTAGTACGGTGTTGTCCCTTGATTTTCGGCGCATTCATTACTTGAAGCGTATTTTTAGTGAACGCGCAAAAACTAATCCTTTCTTGTACTAGTCTTGTGGATAATTTCATCTTCTGCAGCTTCCCTCCTCGAAGATGCAGTGCATTTCGACTTAAAGGAGTTTGTAATAATAAGAGTTTTCAAGGCCCGAAATGTCCATTCACACAGCATCACATCAGTCAAATTGTGTAACATAGCCCATACAAATTGCAAAATCTTGTAAGTCATAAGGCTATATCTTCTTAGTGACGTAGAAGAATTCATTATAATTTTAAAAGAAAAATGAACATCTTATAGTTTGAAAATCCTAAACGTACTGCAGCGACCGATAGAGCTTAAAACTGCTCACTGACTGGAAAACTTTTTAAACCAAAACTGCCTTTTTTCGGTAGAAATTTTAAGAGGACGTCAGCAACTACAAACCGAGTACAAGAAAAAACGTTTCATGAACATCTACTGTGATAGCGGACGACGTCTCGTTCGCCGTTTGTACTTTACGGAAAGGTCGCATCATTTTTCAATTAGTTTGTTTTAGTGAACAATTTTCAGACACTGGCGAAATGAACAGGTTGGCTTGTCGTCTCCTAGTTGGCTAATTTTGCTGAAGAAGCCCACAAATTGGTGCAATAAATGGTGGATACAAATAAACCGTTTTATGGAGACGTGAAGGTATCTCAACTTGACCTAGAGGACCTGCATAGAATACAGTGCTTATAATCCACCAAACCCACTTTAAAACAAAGGTTTTGTTTCAAAATATACGAGTTGTCTTGGACGTTTTCAAAAAAAATTACTCCTACCAGTCATAAGATGCCTCCGGATGGTTGATGTTCACTATCGCTCGGCTTAGCTCATCCATAAATTTCGTACCATACATTTGTTAACCCTTGGTTCTCCAGAAGTCTTCGAATAATTTGTTTATTCTTCTCAGTACAATGCTCAAAGAGAGCATTATCTATTGCAAAATATCTGTAATATTTAAACTCAAAGGAAGATAATTCACCTTACACGTTCCTTGAAAACTGATAAAGAAATAAGCCCTACTTATGAGCTCCTACTTCCGAGTGCGATCGTTGAAGGTGGAAGGAAATATACTCACTGTACAGCCAGCGTTCCGTGGTGTGTGAATTAACTCGATATTGCGCTTCGGGGTCATCGGTATTGTGGTTACCTTTTTAAGTATTTCTTGATTTAAAGGCAGACTAGATAGTTTTAGTCAATTCAGACGCAGACTGCAAGGACAGGGGCCTTAGTTACGTCGCAACCCCGCGTACCCAGGATTCACAGTTCTTTTTTGTACTACGGTTCGATCCCCGCATTGAACAATGCTCGCCGTGTGCCCCACAGCATGGTGGACCCGTAACGGCGACTTGCGCAGCGTCTTCCACACTCTCTCCTGTCACAAGCACCTGGTCGCAACGGCAGGACGGATTTAAGACGACTGGAGGCGGGCCCTGATGCTCATTTTTTGTAGTTTAGTGATGACGCGCGATAGATTGGCTGTTGAAGGCAATGGGGCCCGTGATTGGCGCGTGAGTTTGCTAAAAGTGATGCGGACTTACGACACGTCGACCTTATACACTATTTTTACAACCCTGCTCTTCACCGAAAAGGTGTAGCCTAGACCACTGTCGATTGGTGTGCAGGAAATGATTGACGAAGTCGAACTGCCCATCTTTTACATCATGCTTGCTCAGTAATTGCTGTCGAGTTGGTGAAAGCATGTTTGACAACGGAGGAGATGCTTCTGAAAGCCACCTAGTGAAGGCTTCAGCACTGTTGGTGATTCAACCCCCTTGCAGAAGCACGAGGAAAACGCAGGGAGTTGGTGAGACAGAGGCTTGTACTCATGGCTAGTAATGGAGTAAAAGTTTAATACTAGTCGTATTGCAGTCTTGGCAGGTGCGAAGACCCCACAGTAATTTCAAAGGACTTGGAAAGCTTAAGCCTGATAGGGAGTCCTAATTCTGGTTGAACAAAGATCAATTTCGCCCTGGTTTTTTCCATACCCTCAGACACTACTGTAATGCTACATTTGATCACTGCAACACTGCCAGAGGTCGTGTAATTACGTTTGAGTTTCTGTAGACGAGCTGTGCATCATGAAATCGACACAATATTTATATCCTGGTAAATGCGAACATTACCGAACCGTTCTGAACGTAGAGCCGCCTGGAGGAAACTTTAACTACAGGTTTCCCTAACAATTTGCTGTTCATTTATAAAGTTAAGACTGAAATTTTTCTAAAGCCAAGATCAAACCTCCGTTGGCTCCTTTTTCACGAGTTCCTTGATCTTCTCAAACTGCGTTTTCAACGATGCCGTGGAAATTTGCTGTTCGCGCACTGACACGCTGTCCATTAGGTCCGGATCCATCAGTTCCTCCCTGACAGCCTCGCTGTTGCAGATAGATGCCTGAAACCACCGGAAATAAAAGCCCATCAGATATGTCTACAAGTGCATTTGAGAAAGGTTCTAAGTCCCCTGCATTTAAGCACCCCATGTTCTACAAGAAAGCCCAGAAAGGTAACAAAAATTGGAGCATGAGATGCGTCCCGAGCTCTGTTCGTTTAAACCACCCTGACAAAGTTTCAGTTTTTCTAATTGTTAAAGAATTGAATTTCTAGTAGGATTTTCGGTGTACAAAGTTGTCCTCCTTGTTTTCGCTTTGTGTGAATAGGCCAAACGGTTTTTGGGCAAGATCTTTTTTTGTGGCCGTACCTGTTAGGGGTTTGGATTAGAGGTTACGGGTTGGGGTTAGGGCTAGGCTGTGGCGCGTCTTCTGCAAGTACGGCTGCGAAATAAGATCCGACCGGTTTCTGGATTTATCTGCGTAAAATAAAATGCTGTTTTAAACGCATCAGGTTAATTAGCTTAAACAGACATTTCTTCTAGACCTGCCCTGTCGATTTAACAATTTCTTGAAAACTGTCGTTCAGGCTGCAACAGGATTGTCTGGCGTTGCTAGGTTTGATAGGCCCATGGCACAGAACCTATTTTTTAGGGCAGTCGACTTGGGACACTGAAAGTTCGCAAGGCCTTCATCGATATCTCAAGGGTGCTCTGAAGCTCAGCGGAATCCATCGTGACTAAGAACATAACGGCAATTTTCCGGAAGAAAAATCCCCTTGCTGCACAAAATATTGTAACATTATGATTGCGTGCGCTAATTCTACTCGAATTTACTATTCACTGGCCGGCCCCCCAACATGTGATCTTATGAAAGCTTTTATAATGGTAGACGGACGCTCGCCAATCGTTTTTACGGAACTCACTCGTTCCGCTGTGCCTTACGGGCTCTCTCTCTCGAGCCCAACCACCAGCCGCACAACGGCTCAGGATATAGGCAGAATGTTATTACCGACAAAGACAAGTGAGACCGGAATGGCCATTTCAGGCTTATTAGCCGTCTTCAGCCAGTCACTCCCAATCCCGAGGTGTGGAACACCTGAGGCTCGATCCCGCGACCTGTAAGTTAGAAATCCAACGTCTCTAACCGCTGAGCCACAGGCCCGTTGTCTTGTCGGTTGCGATCGGGAATATACAATGGTAGAGGGGCGCTCACCGACCGTTTTACGGCGTTGGACTTCTAACCAACAGGCCGCGAGTTCGAGCCTCGGGTGTTCCACACTTCGGGGTTGGGTATGACTGGCTGACGACGGCTAAGAAGCCAGAAACGGCCATTCCAGTCTCCCTTGTCTTTGTCGGAAGGCTTTTATTTTTGTAACGTCTGTCGGCAAAATCATGTAGAATCTTCCTATCTTTAGTTAAGCGCAACCGTAATAATGTGAAAACGCAAAAACGTGTAGCTAATTCTCGTGAAACCGTTTTCGAATCTTTGTTGAAAATGTTGGTTGTTGGCTGACTGCGATGGTTGATTGTAAACTAATTTTTTATTTATATTCTACTTGTGCGGTTTTATTTACTCAATCAGTTGTATGGACAGGCCTGATTTGTTAATAAAACTCGAGTTTACTCTTTGGACATTTTCGCCATCTCTGCTTTTCTAAAAACGCACTTCTCACAAAAAACGTTATATTAATTTCCTTTTTGTGTCCACATTTTGCTTAAAATCGCTTATTAATAAATGGAAATGTTTGCGAATATGTTTCGGTCGATTTCCGGGTGGTGTGAGCTAGCAAGTCCACTGTATGTCAAGGTCACGGCCAAATTTAAAGTATAGCTTTTTTGTAACGTCTAAGGGAAATTTCCATATTCTAAAAGAAACTGGTTATTTCGAGAGGAATCGTTTTAGTTTAGCCGCACTATCAGAAGACGAGACTGTAAACAAATGGAATGGGCAATTCAGTTTGCAAAGTATGCCGATTCTGCAGGTCCAGATGATCCAGTCTTTTCGATTTCGCGTCAGCACAGTGAGAAATTTGAGCAGAATGCTTCCCAGAACGGGGATGAAAGTCCCGCGATGCGCTGACCTCTCATAGACTGATGTGTTCCAGAGTTGGAAATGCGAATATTTAACCCTCCCCCAACTGCAGGTGTCCTTGAGCCTGATTTGCGGGGTACCTATTCCATATCCTAACCCTAGCCCCAAGCCGAAACTTACCTCCAGTCTCCCCCCCCCCCGGCCCTATAATTCACCACAAGGCCACCCGTGCTACTCGGGGTGTTTCGTTTCGTGTCCTCTTCGATTTTTTTCAAATCGCAAAAATCCGTATGCCCAGTCTGTAGGGACGGAGGAGCCACCTTTTTTACTATTCTGCGTCGCACAAGGTAAGGGAACGGTGAACAGGCCAGATAAGAGCGAATGCAATTGCATTTAGATTCGGCCTCCTTTGTACCTTCTTTTTTATCATCCTACTCACGACTCCGTATGCATCAGGGAATTTCATTTGGTAACCCTGGGACTGCGATCTACAACATGGCGGTAATACCCATCTCCGGCCAGTTTCACGATGCATGATGTGCTTGGCTAATGAGGCGGGTCTCGTAGAGTGCTATTTCCTCCCTTTCTGGCGGCGCTCGACCACTTATGGAACCACAGCTGACTATTTACACCAGCATAGACCGGCTTGAATTAGAACTTGGCAGGTCTCTCATCTAACCAAAAATGGTGTGCAAATTCCCTTTGTCGCCTAGGGCAGATGCGAAGCGCAGTGCGTCAACTAACTCCTCGGTTGTCTTATCTATACTCTCCTCGCTTGGGGTATTTCAATGGCAGGGTGGTGCTTAGGTGTCTAGAAAACCTTCTACTCGTCCAACAAACGACAGTTCGACCGTCGTTGCCGACAGTGTCCCCCGTGTGCTCATCTGAAAGGCGGAGCAGGCACGACGAATTGCGCGTGAATTAGTTTAAAGTGATGATAGACTTGCGCAGCATCTACCACACTCTCTCTCTTCCCATCGCGAACTGGGACCCGGTGTCAGGACAGAGTTAAGAAGATCAGGGGGGACGCAAGTGGATAGCGGGGTCGAACCTGCACCTTGGCGCTCCACTACACACCCCCTGGTCCACACAGCAAATGACCAGGTGTTTGACCAACAACAAAAACACAGCAACAGGGGTCAGGAACATGAAGATGACTGGGCAGCCATGCTCACCACCTGCATACCCAGTGGGAGCGTACGCACATCCACCGGCAGGAAATTAGATGCCAGGGAACTGCCAGCGCATTCCAGGCCGCGATGACCATGGTTTGCTGATACTGACATAGCACACGGACCGGTTCTCGTTCGTTTAATAAACGCAAAAGGTGACAAAGACATGGATGTGTACGTTACCAATTCTTCGATTTCATCCTGCGCTCCACCATCTTCGTCAAGTGCTTTTTGGCCGGCATTGATCCACTCTTCCAGATATTCCTCAGTAATTTCTCTTTTCTCCGTTGGAAGCTGGGCTGCTGGGACTTCAGCGTTGAAGATGAGGGATTGAGAAAACGGGAAGAAAAAGTTTGATGAAAAACCTCTCAACATAGATGAAGTCAGTATGTGCGAAACAGATTGGAGGTCGATAAATAGGAACCCCTGATAGGCAGGCCGGAAGCAACCCCCATTAATCGGCTTTCACTCTAGCTTGGACAGCGGCCATTAGCAATCGGCCCCGGATTCGCAGCCGTCCCGTTCACAAGTACAGTAGATATGCTATATTATGAAATGTTAACCAACACTCTAAATGTGTTTTTAATCCAGAAAGATTACCTATGCCAGGTTGTAATGCTTATTATTGTCTTACCTAAACCCATAATATTATAGTCACGTCGCGATGGTGGCTTTCGAACGAGTTTCTTGTCAACCGTCTGTGTAAACTGCATTCCGCAGAGAGTGACCACTTAAATAGTAGGAATTTTTCCTCCTTGATTTTCGATTCCCTTATATATTTTATTGGAAGCATGCGCAAAGTATCCTTTTTTCAATCAATTGATAGAAAATTAGGTCTTCCTTAAATTTTATGCGCGAAGAAAGGGGATTTGTCGCTTTTAAAATTTTCTCAATTTCCGAATAACTTTGAACTCACCTGCAGTTACACTAACATTCAGAGTTTCCAAACCACAAGCTATTTACTTCACGCCTAATTAAAATCATATATTTCTATATGCTATTAGGAAGGAAACATATGGGACTCATAAAATTTCATAATGAATGCGAATCGCTTTTGTCCATTTTATAAGCAGCGTAAGTAAATTTGCCAATACGACGCTGTACGGCTGGAAATTTCGTCTGGAAATATCTCATGATTGCAAACTTTTTGAAAACCGAAAATGCTCTTTCTTCGCACATAAATTTTAAGAAGACCTGGCTTTCTATCATTTGCGTGAATGAAAGGATTTTTTGTGCGTGCTTTCAACGAAATACGTTTGAATTTTTAAAGCATCAAAAACCAATGGGAAAAATAAATGCTATTTAAGTGGCCATTTTCTGTTGACTGCAGTTTACGCAGGCGGTCGATAAATACCTCGCTCTAAAGCCGGCATTCTGACGTGACCGGGATATTTAAGCATTATGTGACAAGATAACTAACATGAAAACCCTACTTAAGCAATCTTTTCGAATTAGAAACGCATTTTAGGATTTCGGTTAACATAAGATGAGCTAGCATGTCTACTGTAGCTACTGTCGCTGCAATAGCAATTAAAATGACGATCCGCCGACCTTGTTTACATGTTTTACAATTTTAGCCTGCCCACTGAAGTTCGCCCAATATTCACGGCAGTTAAGCGTCCCTAGCAGGGTTAAATAGGCTAGACGGTTGGCCGCCACCGGGTGGACCTCTGCTGGATGCTCGACTGTCAATTAAATGTGGGCCATGCCCCAGGGGATTTGTCAAATACATCCGGCACCATCGAGTGACTAGGTTGTTTCACATGGAACTGTACACAGACGATTTTGCTCAGCTGGTTGGCAGCGGGCGCCCTATCAGGCAACTTTCTGCACAGCATCGTGCTGGCTTTCAGCATAGCACTTCTGCAAATCGATATAGGCTGCTTTTCCCGGGTTACTTCTCAGTTCGTGGGAAATCTAACTCCTACTTGGTACTTAGATGTTCGAATTGCTCTGGAAATGCCGGCGTACGGCCTGCCTGAGGTTCAGGACAACGTACAGTAGTTGGCCTACGTCGTAAAATTTGGACGGAAATTCTAAAAGGTACAGTAGGTGGGCTAACTCAAGAAATGTTAACCGAAATTGCGAAATGCGTTTTCGTTTCGAAAAGATTAATTAAGTAGGGTTGTAAAACTGATCATCCTGCAGCATAATTCTAAAAGGATTCAGTCACCACAGGATGCCGGCTTTTGAATGAACTTTTTTCAGTCGCATGCAAAAGCTATACTCTGTAAAAAATGACTACTTACTTAGCATGCATTTTTCTCATTTATTTTCGATGCCCTTAAAAAGTTGATCATATTTCATGGAAAAAATGTATAACAATATTCATTCTTCTACTCATTCGGTAGAAAATTGCGTCTTCCTCCAAATTTGTACTCGAAGGAGGGGTATAATTCGGTTTTCCAAAAACTTTTCCACCTCCCGAATAATTTTGAATACAAGTTGTCTTTACATTTTCATGCAGGATTTCCAAACTACCGGTCGAATATTTTTTGTGTACGGAAAATCATACATTCCTCTAAGGTATTAGGAAGAAACCATATGGGGTTAATAAAATTTAACAACGGACTTGAACCATATTGTAAACTTTACAAGCCATATTGGTAAATGCAAACACATGACATTTTATGAACGGCCATTTTGTGGCATTAAAAGTCTTATAATCAGACACTTTTTTAAAACCGACTTATGCCCTTTCTTCGAGCATAAATTTGGAGGAAGACGCAATTTTCTACCAAATGAGTAGAAGACTGAATATTTTATTCATTTTTTTCATGAAATATAATGAGATTGTTAAGGGCATCGAAAATCAATGATAAAAATGCATGCTAAGTAAGCAGTCGTTTTTTTTCAGAGTATAGTTTTTGTATTTGGCCGAAAAGAAATTCATTTAAAAGTCGGTATCCTGTGGTAAGCTAATTCTCATAGAATTATGCTGCATGATGATTGGTTCTACAACCCTGCTTAATTAATCTTTTCGAAATTAAAACACATTTCGCAATTTCGGTTGACAGTTCATGAGTTAGCCCATCCACTGTATTTCCGATCAGAATAGAGTACTTAGGCAGAGGTGTAATACTAGTCGTCATGCAACATAATCTCAGGGTGTTTCACTTACGCCAACATGGCGCCTTTTGAATGACCTTCCTTTCGGCCACCTTCGAAAACCACACTCGGTAAAAAATTACCTCTGATGTAACAGGAATTGCTTTAATTGATTTTCGATGTCTTTATAAATTCAAATGTATTTTATGGAAAGCCTGCATATAAACATTCTTCCTTATACTCATTTGGTGGGGTGTAGTGGTGTCAGCGGTGGGTTCACGTAATGGTCGTGGTGGTCGCTCACTTGCTTGCAGATGAGACTGCGCCTAGCGTCCACTTGCTGACACTCAACTCCCACCTGTGGCTCCACGTAGCTAGACTCTGCTCAGCGGCCACACGCCGGGCAATCGTCTCGACCGGCGGGCTAAACCAGGTGAGGGGGCCCTGTGCGCTGTGCCGTGTGCACAGGGTTTGAGGATTCCGCTGGATGGAAGGTCGGATGGAACCTTGCGTCGGCACCGTTGTGACGTGGTTCGTCTCTGCACGCCGCTGGACAGCCGGTGACGGGATGGATCTCCACATCGACATTGCCTTGACGCGCCCACCTACGCCGTCGGAGACCGCGGCTTACGGCGAATTCGAGTCGCTCTCCACTACAACCCGAAGTCGTGGTCCCATAGTGGAGTTTGGCCGTGCCAAAACGGCACATGGCAGCCCTATTCAGGGATGGCACTGCCAGCCCCCACGAGGGGAAGGGCCTAGAAAAGGTGGCCTAAACATTGCTGGGTACCAAGCCTTCTCCAGGCTAGCCAGGGCCGCAGACGTCTTATCATGGTCGAAACAATCAAAATCGAAACAACAACAATACCAACAACAACAACAACCATACTCATTCTCCTCATCCTACCTCTTCTTCCTCTTCCTCTGCCTATTCTTCTCCTTCGTCACCTTCTACTCCATCTACTTCCCGTCGCCCCACTCGTTGTCACCAGACTGGCAGGGTGAGCCCGCTCACTCTGGCAGCCTGGAATGTTCGTTCCCTTTTAGACAATCCGAAGAGCAACCGACCGGAACGGAGGACGGCGCTAGTGTCACGAGAACTGGCGCGCTACAAGGTGGACATCACCGCACTCAGCGAGACCCGATTCTCCGAACAAGGCCAACTGGAGGAGGTGGGTGCCGGCTACACCTTCTTCTGGAGCGGTCGACCCAGGTCAGAGCGACGGGACGCGGGTGTCGCCTTCGCCATTCGGAACGACATCGTGGGACGACTGCCCTGTTTGCCGCAGGGCATCAACGATCGCCTGATGAGCCTCCGCCTGCCTCTCTGGGGAGGCAAGTTCGCCACCATCATCAGCGCCTACGCTCCGACGATGACCAACCCCGACGCCGTCAGAGACAAATTCTACGAGGACCTGCACGCCCTCTTGGCGACTGTGTCGAAGGCGGACAAGTTGATTGTCCTTGGTGACTTCAATGCCCGCGTCGGCACAGACCATACTGCCTAGATAGGAGTGCTGGGTCCCCACGGTCTCCGCGGCTCAAACGACAATGGTCTGCTGCTTCTCCGCACCTGCGCAGAACACCGCCTCATCCTGACGAACACCTTCTTCTGTCTGCCGGAGCGAGAGAAGGCCACCTGGAGGCATCCTCGGTCGCGTCAGTGGCACCTGCTGGACTATGTCCTCGTCCGGAGGCGAGATCAGCGGGACGTGCTGGTGACGAAAGCGATCGCGGGTGCTGACGGGTGGACCGACCATCGCCTCGTCATCTCGAAGATGCGTATTCGCCTACAGCCTCGCAGGAGACCACAAGGTAAGCGACCCCCAGGTAAGCTGAATGTTGCCTTGTTGTCTTTGCCCGCTCACCATCTTCATTTCAGCAATGAGCTAGCTCAACGGCTAGACAACCTCCCCATCGCCGATGCCGCCGCTGCCGAGAACGCCTCCGTGGAGAACCGCTGGTGTCAACTGCGAGACACGGTCCAGTCGACGGCGCTCGCCGTCCTCGGTCGCGCTCCCCGCCAACACCAGGACTGGTTCGACGACAACGACGCCGCCATCAGAAATCTGCTAGCTGAGAAGAACCGCCTACACAAAGTCTACGTAGATCACCCCACTGATGCCACCAAAGCTGCCTTCTACCGCAGTCGCCGACAGCTTCAGCAACGACTGCGCGAGATGCAGGACGCCTGGACTGCTCGCAAAGCTGAGGAGATCCAAGGGTACGCGGACTGCAACGAATGGAAGAACTTCTTCTCTGCGATCAAAGCTGTCTACGGTCCGCCGACGAAGGGCACTGCTCCTCTCCTCAGCGCCGACGGCAACACTCTCCTGACTGAGAAGACGCAAATCCTGCAGCGATGGGCCGAGCATTTTCGAGGCGTCCTCAACCGCCCCTCCGTCATCTCCGACGCCGCCATCGAGCGCCTGCCGCAAGTGGAGACCAACGTGGACCTCGACCTCCCGCCATCTCTCCAGGAGACCATCAGGGCCGTGCAGCAGCTCTCCAGCGGGAAAGCACCCGGATCGGACGCAATCCCTGCTGAGGTCTACAAGCACGGAGGTCCCCAACTGATGGATCACCTGACTGCGCTCTTCCAAGAGATGTGGCGTCAAGGCGAAGTCCCGCAAGATTTCAAAGACGCAACCATCGTGCATCTCTACAAGCGTAAAGGGAATCGCAAAGTCTGCGACAATCACCGCGGCATCTCCCTGCTGAACATCGCCGGGAAGATCTTCGCCCGCATCCTTCTCAACCGCCTCAATAACCATCTGGAACAGGGCCTTCTGCCGGAAAGCCAATGCGGCTTCCGTCGTCATCGTGGGACCACGGATATGAGCTTCGCCGCCCGTCAACTTCAGGAGAAGTGTCAGGAGATGCGGACCCACCTGCACTCTCCCTTCGTGGACCTGACGAAAGCCTTCGACACGGTGAATCGGGAAGGACTGTGGAAGATCATGCAGAAATTCGGCTGTCCGGAGCGATTCACTCAGATGGTGCGTCAGCTGCACGACGGTATGATGGCGCGAGTCACGGACAACGGAGCTGTCTCAGAGGCATTCGCAGTGACCAATGGAGTGAAGCAAGTCTGCGTACTGGCGCCTTCCCTCTTCAGTCTTATGTTCTCTGCCATGCTGATGGACGCGTACCGCGACGAACGCCCCGGGATCAGCATCGCCTACAGGACGGACGGTCACCTCCTGAATCCACGGCGAATGCACTTCCAATCGCGCGTATTCACAACTACCGTGCACGAACTCCTCTTCGCCGACGACTGCGCCCTGAACACCACCTCGGAAGAGGAGATGCAACGGAGCATGGACCTGTTCTCCGCCGCCTGCGAGAACTTCGGTCTGGTCATTAACACGCAGAAGACGGTGGTGATGCACCAACCGCCACCCAACTCAGCCACAGCCCCCAACGCGCCGCCGCAAATCAGCGTGAACGGAACCCAACTGCAAGTGGTGAAGAACTTCCCGTACCTGGGCAGTACTCTCTCCCGCAACACCAAGATCGACGACGAAGTCGCCAACAGGATCTCGAAAGCCAGTCAAGCCTTCGGTCGCCTCCAAAGCACAGTTTGGAATCGCCACGGTCTTCAGCCGAGCACGAAATTTAAGATGTACAAGGCCGTCATCCTGCCGATACTACTGTATGGAGCGGAGACTTGGACGGTGTACGCAAAGCAGGCGCGTCGTCTGAACCACTTCCACCTCAGTTGTCTTCGTCGCATCCTGAGACTGAAGTGGCAGGATCGAATCCACGACACTGATGTGCTGGAACGGACGGAAATCTTCAGCATCTACGCCATACTGAGGCAAATGCAGCTGCGCTGGAGCGGCCACCTGGTGCGCATGGACGACGAGCGACTACCCAAACGACTCTTCTACGGAGACGTCGCGACGGGTTCTCGCCGTCAAGGAGGCCAGATTCGCCGTTACAAGGATACCCTGAAGTCCTCCCTGAAATGCCTGCAAATCAACCCGACCAACTGGGAGGAGCTCGCACTCGATCGACCGACCTGGAGGAGGACATTGAAGACAGGCCCTGCGATATACGAAGCCAACCGCATCGCTGCCGCCAAAGCGAAACGTGAAGCCCGCAAATCACAACTTCGCCCAGTAAGCAACGCCGCCGCACAACCGTTTCCAACGTGTCCTCGATGTCAACGGACATTCCGGGCTCGAATCGGACTTGTTGGACATCTTCGGATTAACTGCGCCTCTCGAACGGCACCAACCATCGTCTCCCCGCCTGCCTCTTCCTCCTCCTCTCCGCCGCCAATTAAGCCTGACAATTCT
>CACRXP010000730.1:265386-292847 GCA_902702965.1 Spirometra erinaceieuropaei
GCGACCGTACCTTCACCTCACACATCGGCTTGGTCGGTCACTTGCGAATCCATCGCACAGAGACTGGCGACCCAGTGCCTGGAGTACCCACTTATACCCACCAAGCTCGTCTCAACTGCCCACACTGCCCTCGCACTTTCAGGCATCGCATGGGCCTATTCGGCCACATGCGCATCCACGACGACCTGCGGTAAACAACCGCCGGTTACACCACACATCCACACACTCCCTACCTCCTCCACCACCACCATCACCCCACCAGAAATCAACACTCACACACCTCATGCACCCAAGTGCCACCTCCCACGCAAGTGGGAAGTCCGCATCTCGACTCGGTCCCCATGCGGCTTCGGCTGCACGGGTGACTTGGGTCCGAGACTATCCCGACACGTCAAGCGTCGTGGATAGGAAGGTTGCTGATTGACACCCGCTCTCGGTTTACGCAGTTTTCGCGTTGTGTGTGTGTGTTGTGTGGAGTGGCGGACTGGTGGGCTGGGGACGGGCTGGAACAGCACCTTCCACGGCACTCTCACGCAAGTGAGAGACACGCAGTTCAACCCCCGTTGTGTGAAATCCTGGTGTTGTGTGTATGGGGGGCCAGGTCGTGCCGTGGCGCGCGCAGTCATGGTCAGTCGACCATGTCAGCCACCGCGCCCATTCCCCACTCCAGTCTGCTGACCGGCTCGGACAGCGGCTGGGGTGTGGGAGTGGGAAGGGAGAGTGAGGTCGACGACTCAGCGCACTTTCTCCTCACTATAAACAATCTGACGCGCTTGAGGCTATCACGGTGCGCTAAACGCCGTGGCTTGGAAGGTTGCCAACTGACGAGGTAACTTGGACCTCCTCCTTGACCGGAAGCGGTCTGAGAGTCAGGCTGCAATGGCTCCTTTTTAATGTGGCCTTTATGGCACTCCCATCACAGTGTGGGATCCGAGCCAGGCGGTGGCGGCACGCCCAGGTGCGGCTTCGGCCTTGCCAGCCTCCAAATCTCTGTTGTGTTGGTTGAAATCCTGGTTATTTGTTCTGTGGACCAGGGGGTGTGGTGGAACGCCAAGGTGAGGATCCGTCCGAGCCATCCACCTGCGGCCTCTCTCGTCTCCGGTCTTCTTGACTCTGTCTTGACACCGGGCTTGGGCGGGGGAGGAGGAGAGAGTGTAGGTAGATGCTACGCAAGTCTACCGGCACTATAAACCCTTGCGTAAGTCACTGTCCCTGCTCCCATTGCTGCTGTAACTGTGGGGCACACGGTGGACATCATCGAAAACGATGGTCGAACTGTCATACTCATTTGGTAACAAAACACATCATCTGTAAATTTTATGCTTGGATCTAAAGTCGTCTTTAGATTTTAAAAAGTTTTTTCGATTCCTCGATAATTTTTATTCGACCTGCACTTGCACTTACACTTAGAGTTTTTAAACTTTATTATATATACTTCCTGTGTAAAGAAAATCATATCTAACTCTCTGTTTTAAAAATATATAATATTTGACTCATACAATTTTCAAACTCATGTGAATTTTGTTGCATACCTCATAAGTAGCGTTAATAAAGGGACGGAAACGGGACTGCGCAAACGAATATTTTACGCTCTTAAAAACCTCGTGATTATAAACTTTCTAAGCCGAATGATGTCCTTTCTTCGACAATAAAAATTCACGAATGCGTGATTTGCCGCCAAATGAGTACAACAGAGAACACTCTTCGCATGCCGTCCATAAAAAATATTTTAATAAATGTGAGCGTCGAAAATCAATGAGAGAACTCCATGCTAATTCAGTAGTAATTTTCATCAACTACAGTGTTTGCAGGCGGCCGTAAGGAGGCTCATTTACAAGCTGGCGCCCTGGATCATGCTGCACTATAAGCAGTACTTCAACTCCACTTGAGTAATCCTTTTTAACCGAAAATTTATCTCAGAATTTCGGTTAGCACTGCATGAGAAGTGAGGTCACCTTATGCTTTGTAGCAACTTATTATGTTAACTTCTAAAGAACTTAGTGGTGCAGCGGACATCTCGTCAGATATGCACAATGTCGCCTATTTTGACAAAATGATATAAATCGTTTTAACAGTAACAAACTAATGACAATTCGAGTCTGCTCTCAAGAGGAGGCCGGTCAGATGTCGCGTGTCGCTACAAACTGAAAAATGGTTGGGGAACCACTCGATGCATTTCATTCTTTGATCAAGAAGAAGATAATGGCTAGCCTCGAATCACATGGCATGTACTGAAGCTTTTAAAATTGAACGGCAGTTTATGCGTGAACTTGAAATCAAGTCGCCGGGACATGCGCTCTCGGGTCTGATCCAAATTTCGATATGAAACTGTGGGCCGAAGTGCGTCAACTTCAGACAACTAACCGCAACAGACAGCCGGTGGTGTATAAATTTTCAATCTTATCATTGAAAAACTGGAATGAGCACATGAGGAACGCTGGGAGGGGGGAACCCACCGAGGGGCCAAATCGCTCTCAGCGGCGTCATGCAACCCATCAAAATCGCAAAACACCTGACTAGGTTTTTGACTAGTGCACCGGCTGGGAGTAAAGTAACTCAATGAAAACGCATTCCAGCTGACATATTAAAATACGCTTGCATGAAAAGGTCAGGGAAGTAGGAGTGCAGTACTAAACCCATTTGAAGGTGCGTACTAACGAATCAGGACCTGCGATATCAACGCCAAATGCATACACAAGATCTTATAAAGCAGATTTGTGTCGCATCAATTCAGCACAACCCTGATTTCCGCAGTAGCGGACGAAGGGATAGAGTTATTTGATAAACTTACAAACAGACTTCTATCAAGTTAGTAATTTCGGAAATTATGAAGGACAAAGCTTTGAGTTAATTGCTCCCCAATTTCGAAAAGGCATCTGAGTTGGGAACAAATAAACATGGAATAAACATGCGAAAATCATGCAGACTTTTATGTCCGTCACTTGATAGCGTACATACAGTTGCAAGTACTACATGTGCGATCCTGGGTATGGCTTGAGATGACTTGCACAGGCGGACTGTTGTATCCAGTTGGTCAACGTTGTTGCACTCTGACCTTGAGCTGGGAATTCGATTTGCTCGAGCAGTCGAAAAGGAATTCTTTGTCTAGTGTATCCATTGTTGAGGTTTTCATGTTTTTCATTATTACCTGTATTCTATCAATGGTACCGTATATACACCGGAATCTGTTTTAACTTATACTCGTGACTCAGTTAACAAAGAATTCTACACAGACCAACCCTAATAAGACCTATACAGGGTGGTTTACGTCCCCTGACATAGGAGTGTACAATCAGTCAAAAAGACCAGCCACCGTAGTTGCTTGCCAACGCGAAGACTGTGGCTACTTAATGGGGAACAGACAGCCACGGTTACTGCACGTGTATTTAAAATCATATAGAAGTTTTCTTTGTGAAGCTGGCCTAGTTGCTGCAAAAAATAGAAGTCTTTCGTTTTGCCTTAGGTCCCCAACTGGGACACGAGCTTCCCTTGTTCCCCTTAAATTCCGGTCCCTTGCGTGGGAACCAGGCGCGAGCAGTTGGGCCGTTTAGCCTTGTCAGTCCCGCCTCTGGTCTTCCCGACCTTAATATAGACACTGCGCCCAGGGGGGTAGGGGAGGAGAGGGTGTGGTAGATGGGGTGCAAGTCCACCATCATCGTAAACTAATACATGCACAGGTCACCGCCCCCGGTCCCCCCCCCCTCCCACAGTGCTGCGGGGCACACAGTAGACATCATCGTTCGTGATGGAAGATATTTCTGACCCCAGACTTCTGACTCTCTGGGTAGTATAGCAGCATCCCCAGTAATTATTCAAAAGACGTTTCGGACAAAGACCAGGAAGACTTGGGTGATTAGTTCCGACTCATTCTGGTCGCCAACTGGTCATGCCGGCGGAGTTCATACTTGAAACTTCCCTGTCCGAGTTTGGACTATGTCAGACAGATGATGTCACTTGGGACAGAAATGTCAATACCTGTCTGTCTCGTCTTTGTCAATATCCTTCCGGTCAAAAAAGACCGCTCCCCACTTTTCCTGCATCGACTCAAAGCAGTGGCAGCTTAAGTTATTTACTTGTTAGGAGTTCATGCGAGATACGGACAGGCAGACGGCCCGATGGAGCCATCAATCAGGGCTTCTGGGAGTTCCTACAGACCTCATGAAGCCTCAATGCCAAAAGTCTGCTTTTCGGTTCGTATCACCAGGGAACATCTTCGATACTCACAGCGTCAGCTTTGTCAGGGCATGTCAACTAGCCTACAACCAATCAGAAGCCCGTCTTCAGTACTTTGAAACAACCACGTTGAGTGTATTGATATGGAAAAGGTCATTTTGGAGTGCCCTAGTGAAAAATCTGTCATAGTCTTGTTTATTAAAGAACGTTTTTGTCTCTCAAGTCAAGCTGAGTGTAAAGTGTCTAATACTTACTTCAGAGCACAGTCGCACGCGTGAGGTCTGAACAATACCGGTCTGCCAGCTGCAATTTTCGATGCTATTTGAAACTCCGAGTGAGCTAAATCTGCATATTTACTGATTCGTTAAGTGTGAACTGTCGGCACTACCGTCCGCACGTTTACTCATGTTGATAGCACCAGTACAGGCCGACAGGCTTGCCGCAGCAGGCTCAGTGTCCAAAGAGGCCTGCTTTTGACCTCTGTGCGTGCGTAGAAAGCTTAACCACTAGGAGCGGCCGAGGCGTGTGATTGGTACTTTCCCTCAAGGTCAGACAGGATATATACCCAATGAGCAGGGCGACTTACAGAACAGATCGCCTTGAGGGGGAGGAGCCCTCTGCCACCTTACGCTTTCGAGTTAGCCGAAAGCAACCGCTGTTCAAACGCGAATTTGGCTGTCTGTTAGTAAAGCCCACATTGGGTATGTAAGCATCTGCTATTCCATGATCAGCAAACCATGACTCTCGTAGCCTGGCGTGTCCTGGCAGTTCTCTGGCGCCTGGTTCCCTGCCGATAAATGTGCTTGTGCCCCCGCTGGGTACACAGGTCACGTCCCTGGTTGCCCAATCAACCTCCTCGTTATTCTGACCCATTGTTGTTGGTTAAAATCCTGGTCAAGTGTTTGTTGTGGACCAGGGGGTGTGATGGCCAGCCTAGGTGCGTGTCTGACCGTGCCAACCACCTGCACCCTCCTCCACCTCGAGTCTTCTTGACTCAGTCTTGACACAGGGTTCAGGCGGGTAGAGGGAGAGAGTGCGGTAGATGCTGTGCAAGTCTGCTCTCACTATAAACTACTTCACGTGCAATTTGCCGTGCCTGTTCCACCTGGGTGTGAAGCACATGGTGAACATCGTCGGTTGAGGCGGTCCAACTTTCGAACACGAGTAGAGACGAATATTCAAGGTTCAGGTTCTTGTAAGAGACTGGTGGAGTTCCGGAACCACTCACTCCTTTTCTGCCTGCGAACTCGTTTGAGAGTTCATCATCAAGTAAGTTGTAATTACAGAACACTTGGATCAATCAATGGGCAGTTCTGGAAACCTAAAGATGTCGTTGCAGCATTTTCCATACGGTCGATAGGTTTTTGTGTCGATTGAATGCGTTCTCATAAATCAAATCGCAGGCGATCCCTTCCTGCCTCGGGGAATTAGCTAACTAGATAGATATTAAACCTACTATGATAACCTTATCCTGTCGTACGATTTTTGTTGGTCTGTTCATCGTCAAATGACTTGACACGCCGTCTCTCACACTGTTGCGCGATGGTTGTGATATTGAGGGTGCAGTTGCTGGAGCTTATAATACATCAGAAACACTAACCGTACCTATCCGAGCCGAAGATTTAACCTCACTCGGCTCGGGATATATAAATGAATTAATGATACGGTTCACCCAAAAATCACAACGTGAAAAGCAAACCAGGAGACTTTAAGAGATCCGTGGATGAAATTATTTATTCATGCCCTGCCGCAGTGAAGCCTGGTTCTGTTGAAGAATCTTAAAGACTCTACGCCCAGCGCTTGTTTCATTTCTGTTTTAAGTTGCGTAAACTCTGGACCTGACATTTGGCCTTCTGCAAGGTTCTTTGCATTCGCTGGGAGCAGAACTAAGGCAGTCGCAGGTAACATATGGTTGGTCGGCAATTCTGCATATCAGCGAGTCCTTGCAATGCCAATTATGGTCAAACGGTATTTTCAAAACCAGATTTTACTAAACATGCAAACACAGCACTTACCCCTCGTTCAACGCTGTGTACTGAGCCCTTATAAAAGGGCAGGATAACGTTATTGACAAAGGCAAGGGAAGTCAGAACGACCATGTCCGGCGTGGTAACCGTCATCAGCCAGCCACACCCGGTCCCAGGTTTTGCAATCCCTGTGGCTCGAACCTGCGACATGTTACCTAGAAGTCCAACGCTCTAACCACTGATCCAGTGCCGTGTTGCTCTGTCGGTTGCGACCGGACATATCTACTATGGCAAAGGACGCTCACCGCTCTCGCTGCGGGACCTCCTTGTCCACTTGTGCCTTGGGGCCCGATATAAAGTCCCGCTGGCAACCAAACAGCTGGTTATCCAACACTGCATTTCTTAATATTCGCTGAACGACTGCCCGCGAGGCTCCATGGCACAACTCAACACGTAGGTCCCGTAGCACGATGAGTGAGTGTTCTCTAGCAAAGTTTATGCATATATATGTAGTGGTAGGGGGCGTTCACCGACCGTTCTTACGAAACTCACTCGTTCCTTAAAAACGACCGGTGAGCACCCCCTACCCTTGTATATTCCTGATCGAAACCGACAGGACAACGGGCTCGTGGCCTAGTGGTTAGAGTTGCTGAACTTCTAACAAACAGGTTGTCAGTTCGAGCCTCGGGTGTTCCACACTTCGAGGTTGGGTATGACTGCCCGACGACGGCTAATAATTCAAAAATGGCCATTCCAGTCTCCCTTGTCTTTGTCGGTAATGTCATTCTGCATATATATATGTAATAATCCGCACCAAATATCTAACTCCAGTTCAGGGGAATCCGAATAATTGATAGGAAAAACTGAAGGCCCAAAATAAAACAAGATAGTTCAATCGAAACAAAATGTGCTGCACGCGCTCCTGTCTTTGGTCCCCGACAAAGCTTACTTTACTTTTATGATAAAAGTGCGTTGTCTGGACCTGGTAAGGCAGCGTTACACGTCTTCGGGGGTAGTATGGCAGACAGGCTGAGTTGGGCCTTGTACAAACTTGCTAACCTGACGAGTCTCGCATGTGCACTTCCCTGTTTCCCGCGGTACGCAGTGATGAGCACTTTTAATGACTCCGACGTGTACACACGGCGAGCATCCCAGGGCAGGCACCTCAGCATGAAAGATTCAAATTACCCAGACCGGTGTACCTGTGTATGTTATGATCCTAGGTGCGATCGCCGTCGTGGAGAGGTGTACATAGACGTGCACTTGCTGCGCCAAAAGGATGTATGGGTGTGACTGTCCGAAGAAGGAGCCAGTACGTTGGAAACAGCAAATGTCTCAGTATTTACTCTCTTTTTTGACTAACCACAGAAACGGTGTTTCCGGCTCGATGTTGGCTCGGGATGAATAGGTAGGATATCAGGGAGGAGGTACATGTCTGTGATAGGTGTGCGTGCATTTCTGAGTGCATAAAAACATGATCTGCAGCGACAGAAAATGGCACGTAGCAAGGCACTGATGAACTTACGCTCCATGAAGTGCTTATTACCCATCTGGTAGACCCCAGTGGTGGGCCAGATGCACCAGATGTGTGAGCGCATTTTTGTGTTTCCGTTCCCAGTTGGTGGTCGGAGTTATGACTCGCTGAATGAAGGCAAACCAGCCGGAAATAGTGTTGTATCAATCTAGCCCCCACACTCTGTCGTCTCCCCGCCAATTTATATGTGAAAAGCTTCTCTACTACTGATGGCTCACTACTTGATGGCTGTCTGCGGGCAGTTAAGGACAGAACTCCAAGCCCAATCACAACCCTCGTATTTCCTTTTTAAAATCAGTGTCGATTAATAGACGCCAATGTTTTGTGTCTTTCATTTTTACAAAACTACTCACTCACCATTTTCATACTCCCTGTCGGCTTCTTGTGTGGCATCCTCTTCTGTACCTTTATTTGCGGCCGCAACATCGCCTTGCTGCTTCGCAGGAGCGGCTGGAAGAGAAGGACGTTAGAGAGATCAATTAAAACATTAAACTTGAGTCGGTTGCAGAAATAATGTGCCCAATGGCGCTGGAGAGTTCAGGCGCCTATGCACATACAGTAGATGTGCGAACTCATGAAATGTCAACCAAAATTCCGAAATGCGTTCTCGTTTCGAAAAGATTAATTAAGTAGTGTTGTACAACTAATCATGATGCAGCATAAATCTATAATGATCCAGTTACCTCAGGGTGTGGGCTTTCGAAAGAACTTGTTTTCGGCTGCATGCAAGATCTGTACTCTGCAAAAAATGACTACTTAAGTGGCATGCAATTTTCTCATTTATTTTCGATGCCCTTGAAAATTCAATTATATTTCATGGAAAGCATGCATAAGCATATTCATTCTTTTACTTATGCGGTAGAAAATCACGTTTTCTTCCAATTTCATACTAAAAAAAGTAAAATTCGGTTTTAAAAAAGTTTCTAGTTGTGAGATTTTTTAATACCGTGAAATGGCCGTTCATGAAACGTCATGTATCTGCATTTACGAATGTGGCTTGTAAAGTTAAAAATATTGCTCAAATCCACTGCCTAATTTTATGAACTTCATATGGTCTCCTCTTAACACTGTAGAGAAATGCTTGGTTTTCCGTACAGGGAAAATATATAGCTTGCAGTTTTGAAACCCTGAATGCAAGTGTAACAGCAGGTCGGGTTCAAAATTATTCGGGAATGAGAAAAGTTTTTAAAACCGAATTATACTCTTCTTTTGAGTATTAAATTGGAAGAAGACGTGATTTTCTACCGCATAAGTAAAAGAATGAATATGCTTATGCATGCTTTCCATGAAATATAATTGAATTTTCAAGGGCATCGAAAGTCAATGAGAAAATTGCATGCTACTTGAGTAGCCATTTTTTGCAGAGTATCGGTCTTGCATGCAGCCGAAAACAAGTTCTTTCGAAAGCCCACACCCTGAGGTAACTGGATCATTATAGATTTATGCTGCATCATGATTAGTTGTACAACACTACTTAATTAATCTTTTCGAAACGAGAACGCTTTTCGAAATTTTGGTTGACATTTCATGAGTTAGCCCATCTACTGTACCTCCTGCATCTATGCCTTTGACGTCTTCGTTGTCGTCCTTGGCTGTAAAACAGTTCTTATTGCAGCATCTTTCCAAGGTCTTACACCCCTAAGCAGTTTCAAACGCGTAGTCTTTACGTTTGATATAACGCTTTTATTCGGTACTGGGCAAGCAGGTAGGTACCTCTTTTGGAAAATAATATTTGCCAAGCAAATAATGATTACATGCAGTCCAACCTTAACGAAAGCATGACCGAAGGCAAGTCAAGAGGATGGGGACCCGTCTCCCAGTTAGTGCAGGCCTAATCCAAACCTTAGCCCTAGCCACGACCCTAAACTTGACCTTTTCCCTAGTCTTAACACCAACCCTAATCTCCCTAACTTTGTCTGACCCCGCACAACATTCATCCACCTCATTTTTAAACGTCTACTCTATTGTGGTTTCCCGACTTCGAGAATATAGAATGTCGTAGAAGGAGCATAAAATAGTGCTTAAGGAGGGATAAACGACAACTTATACGAATAAGATGTTTTCGAAAACCGCTGACGTGTAAGTAGTTTAACAACAAAGTTGAAAAGTTTGACATTAGTTGTTCGCAAGACACGTTTATAGGAACTCTTCCTCGAAAAACCAGTGATCTTGTTTTAATTTCTAGGGACGGTTACTCTTTCCTTGCCCTAACCGTAACAAAAAACTGCAATCCACCTGAGAATTAGTGCGAGACTCCCGGACTAGACTACTTTTATAAAAAAAAGTCCTGGGCCTGGCGCTCTCTTTACATTCACTTAACTAACTCTGTAAACTACGTACTTTGGAATGGTTTTTTAGAGTAAAAAAAACGTCCGAAATTGCTGCTCTCAATTTATGACCGCCACATATACTGGTGAAAATTTTATCCGGAGTTAAGGTAATCAACAGTGTATTTTGTGAACGTGCAGTTTATAAGTGTGCTTCGACTTTTTAGAATTTTGCAACTGACCATTTTGACGCATATTTCAATATTTTACTTTCCTTTGGCTGAAAAAAGGAACCGAAATGAGTCATTCCGAACAACATAACTTGTACCAATTTCCCGAACTCAAAGAGAGGAAAATAGCGAAAATCGCTGTGCAGATCTGATAAGCACAAAGAAAATGTATTGCACTCTATCTTCAAGAGGAGTAATTGTCCATAACACTCCTTAAATGACAATGTCCACAGGCATGTTGGACAGAGACACGAATAAGTTGTCCTCATGGAAATGCTACAGTATTGAAGAAGCCTGACGCAAAGAAGGGCTTTCGGCATAAAACGAAGTAGACCAATGGGAGGTTTATCAGACCGGTACAAGCATCGATTTAACCTGACCTGATGCTACTTTAAGAATCCCCTTTGGTCACAGACGTTGTCATCTCTTGCAGAACTTCAGTCCTCCACAAACCAAATTTCCCGTATACGCTCACACAACCTTAACTGTACGCACTCAAACTTGGACAAAAACGATGCCCGGCGTTCCACCTGCTTCGCAGGTACGTGTCATACTTTGGCTTGGTTATATATCCTTCAGTCCTATCAATGCTGCGTTAGGCACTCCTTGCCCCGAGAACCTGCCAGAAATATCTTCTTACAAATAATGCCTTCTCTCCATCCTCGATACGAATTACTGGAGAAGACTTCTGACATACCGCGGATCGTGAAGGAGGCACGATCGCTGGGACAAGAGCTTTAGTCGCCTGATGTTTTGGATTCCTGCTCGAGCCCATCAACAAAGACAATAGAAGATAGGGGTCGTTCATGCACAAGGAGCTGCAGTATTTATAGGATGCAGTCGCCATGCTACCGCATACCTATGAATCTTCACGGCTCCCCCTTCATCAGGGATCGTTCTACTTGGCGTGATATTTGATGGCCGACATTCGCGTCGTTAAACGTTGCAATTTCATCACGTGTGTTGGATGTTGGTGTGAGACTTCGTCGGGCGTTTTTCTGAGCAGAAGCGTTTCTGCTTCTCGCTTTATCTGTGCCTCGTGGACAGCTACGGCAAGGTTATGAGCGCCTCGCCAGGCGCTATAAGGATTTAATTTCATAGATTGCGTTACATGGGGAGAAAGTTTTGCGACCATCGGATTTTTTCATCGTCGATATCGATTGGCTGTTCACTTTGTGTCACGGTCTTGCCCCTAAACTCCTGTTACAGTCGGTACGTACTCTCTCGACGGATATGTACTCTATCGAGTAGTAATCAACGAAGGGACGATTTATCGGCCGTTCCGAAACTGATAGATACAAATCTTATAAAAGCACGACTGAGGGCCTTATCGAAGATTAAAAATTACTCCCCTGCAGTTGGTGAAAATCATAGTGTAACGTCGTAGAAAGAGGATTCTTCGGGTCCGTCCTGAATATTTATGTGAGCAGAGAATTTTAATACTATTGATTTCAGTGATGAAGAGCGTATCTGCTCCCCAAAATCGGACAACACCGAACGCTTTAAGCAAACTTGGCTTTCTTGCTTCCAATATTCATACTACTTAAAACTGTAGCCTTAAAGCGTGCTGGAGATTTCACAACAAATGTGTTGTCATTCATCACGGACGGAACTAGGTTGTTTTAATGGAGCGAGGACACTTTGACGCGAACCTGGGATGGAACCGGTGTAATCCTGCGGCAGTGAAGGTGGCCGATATCTCTACCCTCACAACTACTGACACCCGAAGCAACACCCTCCTCTTTATCCCTCCACATAGGCACCCCTCAACGATCTCCCATGCAGGTAGCGACAATGCTTTACTCCCCACGACGGAACCACCTGCCGCTCCAGATCCGTACATGTATAACCGCTCTCTGCGCATTTTTGTATGCCCTTTCAAGACTCTCTCTATTTTTTTATCATAGAATACATCTTATACACTGCCGTCCCTCTCTGTTACTGTGTGTTTGGTCCAATGTTCAATAACTCTGTTCAGCCTATTCTAAGTTTGGATCTAGCTCTAATGTTACACATTACCCTATGTGTGAGTCATTCTCGACGCCCTCCATCGATAAAGGGAAGCTTCGAGGAGGCAAAAAGGAGCTCCGATTGCGAGAAGGCGAGGATTATGGCAGCGGCTGTTAGGGCATACAGTAAGAAATGCAGATCTCACACATCCAGAAAACGCGTGTAGCCGGACACAGTTCAAAATACCAATCCTCAGAATTCGTGCCGATCACCCTGCCATGCCGAACGCTTGGGCGAATTGATTTACATCGTGCTCTGAAGAGTTCACCGACGGTGGCCCTACTAGGGGCACCTGTCTCCACATTGCGTCTCTCACGCGTACTTGCCTGTGCGCACTTGGTCACGTCTATGTCAAACTGGCCAATTAACTTCTCGCTCACACACTCGCTCGGGACGCTCCGACACCTGCTCCCCCCGGTGGGCCTCGGACGCCTGATGTGTCAACGCCGGCTGTGCGCCTGCGTCCGACTGCCCACTTGCTCCAACATATTCTCCATCCATGCTGTGCTGAATGCAATGCTCACTCTCGCTCTCTACTGGCAACCAACTCTTTCTTCTACTGGGGATCGGGCCAGAAGGTCGTAGTGGCTAGGATCTGCTCATGACTTACAGTAGGTGGGCAAACCCATGAAATGTCAACCGACATTCCGAAATGCATTTTCGTTTCGAAAAAATTCATCAAATAGGGTTGTAAAACTGATCATCGGACAGCATAAATCTATAATAATGCAGGTACTTCAGGATGTCGGCTTTCGAAAGAACTTCTTTCCGGCAGCATGCAAAATTTATACTCCGTAAAAGTGACTACTTAAATAGCGTGAATTTTTCTCATTGGTTTTCGATGCCCTTAAAAATTCAATTATATCGCACGAAAAAATGCATAAAAATATTTATTCTTTTACTCATTCAGTGAAAATTTACGTCTTCTTCCAATTATATACGCGAAGGAAGGGTAAAATTCGGTTTTAAAAAAGTTTCTAATTGTGCGATTTTTTTAATACCGTGAAATGGCCGTTCATGAAACGTCACGTCTCAGCATTTACCAATGTGGCTTGTAAAGTTAACAGTATGACTGAAATCCATTGCTTTATTTTGTGAAACACATATAGTCTACTCACAATACCATGGAGAAATGTATGGCTTTCCGCACACGGAAAATATACGGTTTGTAGTTTATAAGCCCTGAATGCTAGCGTGACGGCAGGTCGGGTTCAAAATTATTCGGGAATTTAAAAAGTTTCTGAAAACCGGATAATATCCTTCCTTTGAGTATAGAATTGGAAAAAGACGTAAATTCCTACCAAATGAGTAAAAGAATAAATATTTTTATGCATATTTTCTATGAAATATAATTGAATGTTTAAGGGCATCGAAAATCAAGGAGAAAAATTCACGCTTATTAAGTATAAATTTTGCATGCGGCCCAAAAGAAGTTCTTTTGAAAACCTACATCCTAAAGTACCTGCATTATTACACCGTTATGCTTTCTGATTATTAGTTTTACAACCCTACTTGATTAAGCTTTTCGAAACGAAAATGCATTTCGTAATTTAAGTTGACATTTCATGAGTTTGCTCACCTACTGTAAGCTGCCGCGGCAAGCCTATTTTGATAGCTATCGGTCATCTCCATTACTGGAAGTCAAGCGTCTGGTATGATATCTTTATCAAGTAAAATCTTCGGCGCGTTACAGTTTTAGCAAAGCGATCACTAAGAGTGACATCGGTGTGCTTTGCTAGTCAGAATGGAACAATATTGATTAGACGACCCGACTGGCTAGCGTAATGATCGATAGGTAGAGCATCCTATGCTCATTCATGGGGTCGGCAGTTTGACTGTACATCCAGTGAGTGACCGATCTCATGAAATGTTAGCTGAAATTCTGAAATGCGTCTTCGATTAGGAAGGATTTCTTGGGCGCGGTTGTAATACTGATTATCTTGCGGCACAATCATATAATATTTCGGACTCGGCAGGATGCCAGTTTTAAAATACACTTCTTTTTAATCTCCTGTAGAAACCGTACTCGGTAAAAAATGACAACTTAAATGGCAAACATTTTTCCCATTGATTTGCGATGGCCTTGCAAATTCAAATATATGTTATAGAAACCCTAAACGAAAACATGTTTTCTCTTAGTGTTTTGATAGAGAATTACGTCTTTTTTATATTTTATACTCGAAGAAGGAGTATAATTAGGTTTTGAAATTGTTTTCTAATTGCCAAAAAAATTTGGAGCCTGATCATTTGTTGCATTAGCGCTTAGCAATTTCGGTCTACAAGGTGCATGCGTTTCGCGTAAAGAAAATCACATGTTTTTCTATGCCTTTATAAAGATATAATACGGAGTCCAATAAATTTTGCAATGAATGTGGACTATATTGCACATTTCATCAGGAGCTGTGATAAGCGGACAGGTACGATGCTACGTGAATGGATATTGCGCGGTTCTAACAAATCTCATATTTAGAAACTTTTTTAAAAACTTTATTATATTCCTTCTTCTGGTATAAAATATAAAGAAGAGGTAATTCTATATTAATCGACTAAGCGAAAACATATTTTAGTTTGTGGTTTCTATAGCATGTATTTGAATTTGCAAGGCCATCGAAAATCAACGGGAAAATACATGCCACTTAATTTGTCAGTTTTTCCGAGTGTGGTTTCTACAGGAGATTAAAAAGAAATGTATTCTAAAGCTAACATCCTACCGAGTCCGAAATATTATATGATTGGGCCGCAAGATAATCAATATTACAACCGCGCCCAAGAAATCCTTCCTAATCGAAGACGCATTTCAGAATTTCAGCTAACATTTCATGAGATCGGTAACTCACTGTCGTGTTTGGGACTACAGCTTATTCCAAGTAGCTGTCGAAGAAGGTGGCAGCCAGATCCCAGGTTTTGGAAAAGATTTTTAAAAAAGTGCAAACAGGACTGTTGACCTGACGGCAACGGTATAAAGGGCTGAGTAAACAGAGGAAGGTGCATCTTACGTGTATTTTTCGGAACTGATATTCGCTTGTAAATTTTTATCAACGGGAATCGGACCTCTCCCAGACGAACTTCTTTTGTCCGAGTAGTGACCGATGATTTTGGGTGGTCGTACATTGTGAATGTAAGCACGTACGTTTTCAGTTTGCCATTTGGGATCTTCTACAAGTGTGAGAAAAGCGGCATTTGAAAAGTGCTTTCCCTTCATTAAGGAAAAATTATTGTCGGGCGTTGCGGGCCTTGATAGTGGTCCTACGAGTTATACTCTTAGTCACTCGGGGTGGCATTAATCTACCCTGCCTATGGGATTTTCCTTTAGAGTCGTCCACGTTGCAATAAGGATGGATCAGTGATTGTCACTCCCATATGAACGAGTACTTCTGACTGCGGCCTACGGGATTTGGGCCTCGGGTCGTCCAATTTTGAACCCCAAATATTCCCGCCCTAGGACTGGAAGCTAGACGACTACAAATAAGGCGAAAATTGGAATTACCAAGCAACCCAGTGAGAACTCTTCACGTAGATAGACTCCGAAACATGACGGAGTACAGTAAGGAGTTCGCAACAGGCAATTATCCACCTAACTCGTTTTATAGGAATTAAAGGTCCAACAAGCGCTACAGTGGACAGTCGGTACGTCTGCAACTGTCACTTGACGTCTAAAACCCTCCCTGCTCGCATCTCTCACGGATATGTCATGACAACGAAGTTTGTTCCGTTGGCGGCCTAGACACACCCCTGCCCATGCTTTGACGTCCGTGTTTATCCTAGGCCAGAACCAACCTTTCCGCGATGTTCCTCTGTGCGGCTTGCATTGTGGGATGAAAGAGTTTATGAATAGATTGAAAGACGGTTCGATGCATCGAGGCCAGCACAATGAGTATGCTGACTGGCATCACGCCGGCAGCTGTGCCATGCGCAGCGCGGGCATTCAGTTAAGAGGGGGTGTTAAGCGGTCACGCCCAAGGCTACGAAAGCGAACTGCCACGGGCAGATGGCGACAATGTGACACCACATAACTAAACGTAATGGGCAAACAGGGAAAGACTGCATGCCACCGCTCGGCCACGGATGTGATGCAGATCTTGTAAATTGAACTAGATCGGCGAAACCAATTTTGGTTCTTTGTCCTGCTTAATAGTAACAAACAAGGCCCGAAAACTGTATCCTTTCGAAGGCGGCCTCAACTTCTTTATCCTAACAAAGATACGACGACTCTCGTTAAGAAAAACCCGGTCCTGTGACTGCTATGGGCAGCCTTGAAAAATGCTTTTGCGATTGCCTCACTGAAGTTTTGGATCCTAGAAATTGCGCAGCCCAATGGAAGACTTTCTGGTAATACGAGCTTATGTAGTCCCACCTGATAGACGCAGTATTGTTGGGGTTAGGGCTAGGGGTGAGGGTTAGGGTTAGGGTTTGGGGATAGGGTTAGGGGTAGGGGTAGGGCACCTATTTCTCAGCCACTCAAAGTACAACTGCACATTCCAAACAGCTTTTCTTTTGCATACGACTACTTGACCTCGTCGCCTGTGCATTCTACGGCCTCATTTATGAAAAACCCTATTACCACCGGTTACAGGTGGTTAGGGTTTGTTTACATTGAGTGGGGCTAAATAACCAAATCTGACCGGTTTCTTTTTCTGCCCCTGGGTAGCGATAACCGTCGGCACCGACGGTGGATTTAATTCGCTCTTCAGATGGCATCGGTTGATGCATGAGTACTGGTTTATCAGTGCTAATGGTGAGTTAAGGGCTGGTACATTCATAGGCGAATAATAAACTTAAGCTATGCTTCATGTTTACTTCGGTTGTGACCTTCAGTGCACAGTCGTAGGCAAGTAAGAGGTCGTGTCTCTTAGTCTTTTGCAATATTAATTAGGTCCTGCGCACGTCTCATGCTGAACAACCTCGCGCCCGGCTAATGGTTGTCGATTCCAGGTCATTCCTTACAGTAAACGCCCATCTGCTATGAGCAAAACACGAAGCTAAATAGGGTTGGGCCACGAGTATAAGCTCGTCGCACCACGATTAGTACGGAGAAGCATCTAAGGTCAGTCCTTCGTCGATAGCATAGGCCTGCTTCCTGATGTGAATTGGCCTCAACTTACAGTAGACGCGCTATCTCATGAGATGTCGGTTGAAATTCTGAAATGTATTTTCAGTTTGACACGATTACTTAAGTTGGGTTGCATAATACTCAGATATCCCACTCACGTCAGGATGCCGGCTTTCGACCGAGCGCCTTATCGACCGCCTGCGTAAACTATGTGCCGTAGAAAGTTAATACTTAGGTAGCATGGATTTTGACACTGGTTCTTAATACTCTCATGAATTCAAATATATTTTGTAGAAGGCATGCACAATAAATATTACTTATTTTACTCATTTTGTACCACATTACGTCTTCTTCAAGCTTTGTACTTGAAGAAAGAGTATTGCCGATACTTTGCAACAAAGATTGTAGTAGCCTAATGACCAAAGTGTTCAGAAAAGCAAAGAACACAACGTAAATACTGAAATTCAACAGCAACTACCCAATCAGCCACAAATGCAGTTGCGTAAGGATGCTATATCGGTGTGTCGAGACGCACTGCGGTGAGTCGGAAGACAGGGTTGTCGAATTTCAATATCTTCGACGAGATTTCAGAGAAAATTGTTACCCGCACAACTTTGTCAACCGGTGCATGCGCAAATGAGACGAGCGACGAAATCGTGCCGACCCAAAATTCTGGCGAGCGATCTCGTACATCAGGAACGTCTCCGAAGCCGTCAGTGGATTTCTCGCACCACTTGGGGTTGGAGTGGCATACAGACCTGGGGCAACCATTAGACCCCAGGAGCTGAGACCAAAATACTCACTGCCACGGCAAAAAAATCTGGAATCGTTTACTGGATCTGATGCAGCTGTGGGCAAAGCAACTACGTCGGAGAAACTAGAAGACCGCTCAGGACACGAATCGCCGAACACGCGGCAACGGTGCGGAGAAATGACGCCAAAGCTCAGGTCGTGGCCCATTGGACGAGACCCGGTCACACATTCAAGTTCGATTAGGCCGAAATTCTCGCGAGAGGGGTTAATCGCATGAGCCGCGATTTGCTCGAGTCATGGTTCACGGGACCTCAGTCTATGAACAACTGCAACGACATCCCCACTCCATATTCCGTGATGAAGCATAGGTTGGTCAAAGTAATCAACCACTCGGAGAGCGCACAAGCCGGTGAGCCAGATGGGCGAGCAAACATCATGCCAGCATCCAACACAACTGATGAGATTTCAGCAATTAACAACTTTCATGCCGGCCATCATGTCGGCCATTGTCAATGTAACGAAGACGGTGAAGAGGTCAGCCCGGGCCTTTCGAAATTTCTTGTATACTTGACGAAACAACGAATATTATCTCCATAGTCCCATGTTTTTTGAATTGACATTGCACTCATGATTGAAGTCCTTTTTCCAGGTGGGAGATTATGCGGTTAGGTAGGGTACATGTGAAAATTTTTCATGATATGTTAAACAGAACGATTCTCTGATTTTCATTCCGCTATTCAGAGGTAAACGTTTCTGGTATCCTTGAGGTGCTGAGGGATTCCTCCTCGACCCCGCGTCCTCCGAAACAGATGGATCAGTGTTTCCGGTTTTGTATTCCTTTTCCATATGACAGTAACTTGAGGTAAAGGCAGACACGGACTTCTGAAGACGGTCGATTAGGATGCTCGAAAGTATTTGGTTCAAGGTTCCGGGGTCCAGAACGTTTGACAACAAAGTGGCTCATCGAATCTAAGTAGATTACGTAGCACAGAGTTTTTTTAAAGGCCGCGACGTATTTTTCGCTTCATTCCCGTCAGTATTTCTCGAGATCCTCTGTGCCTAACGGTTCAGTCATGTGTTTCTACGTTTTCCAGCGTTGCATTTGCGGTCTTTGAAGTCTCCTGGCAAAAGCATCTTTCTTCGAGCGAGTCTTTTTGGTCGCATATGTTCATTTAAGTTTATGTGCGCTGGAACACGGTGATATGTCTCTCCTTTCTTCTTGCCGAACTTGTCCTGATGGCCTCTACGTCCGGAATCAGAGGCCTTCTTTGCCTGTGCCGTTCCTCTCGTATCTCGGCGCTCTCCAGACTTCTTCAACGTAATCCCCTCCTAGATACGTGTTCGCAGTCTCTTTTTTAGTCCGCATGATATTGTTTGGCGACCGTCATCAGCATGATAGGAGTCCCCTTTCTCTGTCGACATCCGTGGGATTAGATCCGAAATGCCATCTTAAGTAGAGGTCTGTCCATTTCTCCGTCAGATGCTACCGGAGGTCACCAGAGCGTCACGGCGGTCTCTCCTCCATACGATCACACTTCTGATAATCACCAGTGATAGACATGTGGATGCAATTGAGATGACGGAAAACATACCGGTGATGGGTAGCTCGAGCTCTACGCAGACCTCTAGCATATGAAGTTGATTTTATTTTCACCTACTCACTCTATGGCCATTGGGCACTCCCACCTCGATGGTGCAATCAGTGCCGATGTGTCGAACGTTGAAAGTTTCGAGTGCGGGGCATTTGTCTGCCTTCAACGCAGAGTTACTGCAGCCCCTGTTCTCCACGTCGTTCTAGCTTGCCGTGTTCGGAGCGGCGGTCGACGGCAGCAAACAGTTTCCCGCACAGCAGCAACTTCCGCGGAGAGAGCCGTAGGCAAGCTTCCTGGCGGTGTGACTTCCGTTGGCCACGACGACTGCAGCGCCTGGCATCGAATTACTTCGTGGGGGACAAGTTCCGTCTTCCGTTTAGGCAGTTGGCCATTAGGCTGCCTAAAAGAGAGCAGATTTCCCAGACTGGAAAAAGTGACTCCTGTAGGAGGGATAATGGCGACGGGTGTTATTTGTATTCTCTGCGTCTGAAGCCTTATCCTACTTTCCAGCGGCCAAGGTCAAGGGATGAAGGTCACCACTTTGGGACACCTCCTCTAGCACCATCCCCGACGACAGACAAACATTGCCTCTCCAGTTACGGCCACGTAAATCGTCGCTCTTTCAGCAGATGACTCGGTCTCAAGACTGACTTTTGCGTGGCGTGAAGAGCAGGCTGGCACAGATGCGCATAAATGATGGAGCTCGCAGCGACTGGTAACAGAACACTGTCTGACCTTCGAAGATGCCCAAGTCCCAACCAGACAAAGGGGACCAAACGCGCGTCCAGACAGACGCGCGAAGTTCAGCCGTGGTCCACTGTTAGTTAACAAGGTGATTGGTAAGCCTTCACCAGACACACCGAATTGGAGCCTGAACCAGTCAAAAGGACAGACACGAAGAAGCTGTCGGAAGCTGTCGGCCGCCTTCTCGCACCACTTGGGGTTGGAGTTGCACACAGACCAGAGACATCAGGTAATGAAGCCGAAAGACCCGCTGCCACGACAAGAAACGTCTGGAGTCGTTTACGGATCTGGTGCAGTTGCGGACAAAGCAACTGCGTCGGAGAAACCGGAAGACAGCTCCGAACGCGAATGGCCGAGCGCACTGCAGAGGTGCGGAGAAATGACGCCAGCTCTCAAGTTGCGGCTCATTCGACGAGATCCGGCCACACATTCAAGTTCGATGAGGCCGAAAATCTTGCTAGAGGTGGCAACCGCGTGAACCGGAAGCTGCTTGAGCCATGTTTTACCGACCCTCAGTCCATTAACAAGTGCAATGACCTTCCCCTCCCATCGACGGTACTGAGACTTCGCCTAGGCGGAGTAATTAGCCACGCGGGGAGCGCACATGTGAACACTTTTCCCAACACCAGAGTCGGTGCGTCAGATGGTCGAGCCATCATCACACCAACATCCAACGCACGTGATGCGGTTGCAGCAATTAACGACGCAAATGTCGGCCATCAAACAGTCATCACACCGCGTGCAACGATCTCTGATGAAGGGGGGTAGCCGTGAACATTCATAGGTATGCGGTAGCATGGCGACTGCATCCTATAAATACTGCAGCCCCTTGTGCATGAACCACCCGTATCTTCTATTGTCTCTGATAATGGGTTCGAGCAGGAATCCGAAATGTCAGGCTAATACAAGCTCTTGTCCCAGCGATCGCGTCCCCTTCTTCCAGGCACGAAGTAATCACAGCCGACAGGGATAATTACCACCCTGACTGGGACAATGGTCTGCGTGAGCGCTGGCGCCCAGTCCGTCCTCAGGCTGAGATGACCTACCGCCACTGCTCCCAGTGGCGATGACATCACCCCGTCACCTCAGGGTCGTCTCAACTGTTTTTTTTTTTGCTAGAGGAGGACCCGGGAATGTCTCTATGGGAAATCTGGTTACTCCTAGCCACTCATTTTGAGGCATAGGGGCGGGGACAGCCTCCTGATTTTAAGCGGTTTGGCATAGCAACCTGGGATGGCGGACACTCGTCTCACTTTTCATCACACTCGGAAGGGGTAGTTTCGGTAAAAGTAGTTTTCAAACATCGCCACGAGTGGCGAACTGTGGTTTGAAAATCCATTAGTTAGTCGCATTCCCCTGTGGAAAAAATACCTCCTCCTTTCTGTACATTCTATTAATCGTTCTCTCGCATGGGCGAACACGTCTAAAAGTCTTAGTCTGGACAGTGAGGAGTCGGATATTTGTCGACTTCCCTGGGGGGCGCGATGCTAGGTAAAGGGGCAACGCCTTCGACTGGATTGCCCTTTTAAACCTAAGTATGCAGGTTTTCCGGGTTTTCTGCAAGTCTGGGTTGAAAAAGTCGCATTCCAGTGTTACGCTAGGTAATGAGGAGAAGATGGTCAGCCGTGAAATAAATGTTGCAGGACAAGTATGTCTTTTTCGCCTCAGCGACAAAAGTACTCTCAGGAAGGTCACGGAGGATATAAAAAATCCTGGATATGATTTAGCGACATGATCATCTCATATGCATATTGGTTCAAGCCTACGGTAAAGGAACAGATTGCCCCCTGAAACTTCCAACTTGAAAGTTAGAAGGAGACAACAGGCCGAAAGTCCAGAAGGACCACCGGCATTGGGCCAAAAAGGTAGACACGACAACAAAGAAACAAGGCCGCCAACAGAACACACACCGCAATGCGCAGCAACACCCTGCCAAAGTAATCGCACCAACTCAAAATAATTAAGTAGGTCAACAATATTGTGTCCATCAGATTTGGCTACATAACCACACCTTACCTAAATCCGACACTCTTCGAAACTATCACGAGGTATTAATAGTCATGGTTTAGAAGGCTGTTAGCTAACGGGATACCTTGGTGCTTCTACGTAAATTTGGGCGACTGACTCAAGAACTGCCAGTCAGGCCAGCGTCCCCATGACAATCAGCGCACCTTCCTCACTACAAACAATCTGACGCGCTTCTGAGCTAGCACGCAGTACTAACAGGCGTGGCACGGAAGCCCGCCAGCCGACGGGATAACTCGGTCTTCTTCTCGGGGCGGAGAGTCCAGCTGAATGCCCCCCCCCCTTTAACGTCACCTCAATGGCACTTGCCCTCAGACGGGGTACGTGTCGAGCCCTTGTTTCTGCGTGACATATTCATATTAACCCAACTGTCAAAAACTCGGCGCCTCGGTGGGATTCGAGCCCACGACAGTAAGGGGAAAGCTGTAGTACAGCCAACGCTCTAACTACCTGAGTTACGAGGCCTCGCCAGACGACGTGAGCCTGGTAATCATCTGGTGGATTCTAGGTGAATTACTTAGGAAATCCTGCTTGGGCAGTCAACTTACTGTATCAGATTTGGTGGATTGCAGACGTTTCAGTAGGTTTGGCGGGTAGACTTGGCCCAAATGTGACTAAACTCGCGTCGTCCGGCGGGGCCTCGTAGCTCAAGTGGTTAGGGCATTGGCTGCACCAAAGTCTTCCTCCTACTGTCTTGGGCTCGAATCCCACCAAAGCGCCGAGTTTTTCTCACATGGGTCAATATGAATTAGTCAAAATCCGCTAAAAATTTATTAACTGACATATGTCATGCAAGCTTATTTTTGGCTTTTCTTTTTGGCAAAATTCAAATCTAGTCGTGATCCAGGGTGCAATGCGTGGCAGGGCTTTGGTTTCCGCTTTTCAATTTCACTTTTGCCTTCTATTTCTCCATTTTTCACATTAAAAGTAAACGTGGCATCTCGCAATGCTACAAAATTGTGTGGTGTCGCAGCCGGGTCTTCGCCAGGTAAAAATGGCTGAGCTCTTAATGGCGCTCTGGTCTGGAAAGATTATAAACTGAAACGAAGTAATCGGGATGTCATTTTCCCCTTGATTTAACTACAGTAAGACAACGTCGGGGCGAAGGTGCGCGGTTAGGGTCTTTGAACATACGTAAGCACCCTACATAGAGAGACAATCAAGAAGTATTTGTAATAAAAGGTGGGAGAGACGCCGATGGTCATTTCTGGCCTCTTTTCCTGCGTCAGTCAGCCATACTCTACCATTGGGCAGGAATGGGAAGGGGCACAAGCCAGGGTTGGAGACAATGATCTTCGAGCATCCTCTACTCCGGCCGTAACTAGTAAACCAGGGCAAAACTGAACCCAGCAGCGCCCTTCCTTCTAAATCAGTCCTATGCGACTCTGGATGGTCGCAAACGCAAGCGGCAAGCGAGGAACCTTGACCCATCTGTAAGGTGTCGAATCTAATGCTGCTCAATGACCAAGGGGCCAGGGTTCCACTCTTGTCTCGGACTGGGGCGCAGCCCTCTCACAAGAGTACATAATCCTAAAATAGCTATCAAGGCCCTCTTTCTCCTCCTCTAGGCAACACTTCCTGATTACCGAACCTGCGTCGCTACGCGATCTTATGCATAAACTTCATGCCAGATCTCCAAGGCAAGACGCATTCACCCGCAAACGACCCCCTAACCAGCATGGACCGGCAAATACCACGCCTCTGAGAATTAGGTGGTCGGTTCCTTGGAATCGCTTAACTAGAGCCAGATAATAAAAGAGTCAAATAAGTGTATTACGCCGGATCTAACGGGCCATCCCCAAATCCGATGCCACCAGTGCTCTTGGATTGACCGTTAGAGCGAATTAGAGAAGTTGTTGTACGCAAAGGTTCGACATGGCAGCAAAACATTTTTCATAGGGCGAAATCACGCCCTTACCAGGGAAATTGTAAGTGGTCTGTGGGGCCTACGACTAGCATCGCCTACGAGAGATTCCTGGGGTGCATCGGAAAATCAACCTTCGGAAGTGCCATCTACAAGTGACCAGCAAACACTGAATGTTGCCCGGAAAGCCCATTTTCGATCATGCACAGTAGACTTCACATCAATAGTAGTGAAAATGCGATTCCCAGGTGGCATATCAAAAGAAGAAGAGGCGTTCACCGGGAGGGGTTTATTTGAGGTCCGACGTTTCGAATAGTTTATTCGTCTACCCATCTTCAGAGACTGGCAAGTCCTGCGTACAGCTCCCCTTATAATCGCGCCCTTTGTTCAATGCGTGACCTGCCAATGCCGCCTGTGTGGCTGCATCCAACCCGCATGTCACCGTGACCTAACTCGCTCCCGTCGGCCGCGACTTCGGCTGTGTCCGGTGACACTGCAGGGACTGGGAGAAGTTGCATTCAGTGCACAGCCACAGTCAGTTAATTCTCCCCACACTTTCACAGACGAGCGACAGTGTCTTCAAGCGACCTTGAATTGCTTGCACACACTGGCCCGTTTTCTAAAAGCTTTCCCTCAAACGCCCCGGGGCAAGTCGCCTAGTGCACATTCTGTGCGAGATAAAATGTTTGCAACAGACTTCCACCGGGGGGACTTACATCAAAGAAGAAGGTCTCATTCCAGACTGGGTGATGGGTTCGCCATATGACAGACGAAGAGGCGGCTCCAACAACTTCAGTCTTTGCGTTCTTCAACTCGGCCGCGGTGTCACCGGTGCCGGCGCCAACCTTGCCCTCAGTTCCTGGGATAAGTCGATACTTTGGTCGAGGGTTAATGAGTACGTCTGGGTCCTTGCAACTCCTGAGATGGACGTCGCATCTCGCATTGATGGTGGGTTCGCGATTGTCTAACGGACTCAGGTTGCAGGCTTCAATGAGCGTGATCTTGAGACCCTCTCTATGTACGTCATAGCTATTGAAAACAGGGTAAACAGAGCATGCGCAATGCAGTCCGAATTACTGATAAGTGTTTGTGAAAGAAAAACAAATCGTAGTTCTTGCTCCGGACATTAAGGATTGTCGTTTTAGCGTCTGAGAGCAATAGAGGAATTAAAGCTCTACACTAATGCAGCCTTCCATTAGTAAAACGTAGCTCACATTCATTTACCTGTATATTCTTAGATAGTTCCCTTCTCCTAAATTCCGCCAAGAACTAACCACGCGGATCTTTCGGCGGATGGATAAATCAACGCTCCTGTTAAGTTGTCAAAATAAACCTGATTCTTCCCCATCCTCATTCGTAGGGTGGGGAACCCCCACGCCTGACCAGGACCTTCGGTATGTTGACCGAAGAAACTGAACCCAGTTTTGGAAATCACGAAGTCTACATTGGAATAAATGATTTCTTGCTGCCCGGAGGTCACCCCGATCCCCTCCAGCAGGGAAAGACCCAGAATGTGAAGCCGTATCGTGTGCAGTACGCGCAGATATGCTGTTTGGATTTGTCAACCACCGATCCCACGCCCACCCTCGCTCCTCCTAACGCTGGTTTGTCATCGGAACATGGTGAGTTTTAAAAAACCTAGTACGGTAGATGCTGCGCAAGTATGGCGTCCCTATGCAGTAGGACAACCTTTCTACTGGGATTACGATGCCGATACTAGGAAAGGTTTATAAATAGAACATACGGTGCCTTAAAACGCCACCTGCGACATAGGTATCGCGTCGCACATTTAAATAACATGCGCAAAGGTCTAACTAAAATCATGTGAGCAGTCCGCTCCCACTTTCAGCGTTTTCCGAGTTGGCTGTGCTTATGCTTACTCGTATGCTCTCGAAATTTCTGTGTCTATGTCTGATATAACCTACCTCGATTTAATTGCGGACGCAACGACATGCGCCAGCGGATCAGGAGAGCTCCACCTATTCTCTTCTCCAGCTATGTAGTTGGAATACCAAGGATCCAAGAACCGACAAATTGCGTTGAATCAGCTTTCAAGCTGTCCTCCTCCTACTTCTCAACACTTCAAGACAGTTATCGGCGACAAATGGAGGGCGGTGACGTTGAACTCACGGGATAGACGACGAAGGAAGCGACCAGACTCCTTTGATAGTCCTTTGGTGGTCTCAACTATTCCCGTGATGCTACCGCAGCGAATTCGAATCGTCTTATTCTGGACGAAGTTCGCTGATCTTCCAATTATTCAGGCCAAGTGAGACAAAAATCAAGGCCATGGTTACCCAACATAGAATGGCCGTTTGATGCAGCGACTGGAAGTCTAGGACAGGGTCACCATCATATTATATTGTTAATAGGATAGCTGTACGACCCCGAAGACAGCTTAAGAGTTAGTCAAGACCTGGGTATCCGATCATGATTCAACCAAGAGAGGCATCAATCTACCTCTGCATGACAGTTCGACCGTCCCTACCGACTCTGTCCACCACGTGGCCCACAGCATGGTGGAAGCAGGGATGGTGGCTTGCGCTGCGTCTACCGCACTCTCTCCTCCCCACCTATCTGCACCCGGTGTCATGACGAAGTTAAGAAGACCGGAGGCGAGATGGGCACAGGTGGCTGGCATGGCGTGAGCCTCCATCCAGGAGCGACACCACACCTCCCAGGTGCGGCATTTGTTAGCGGTGCGCATCCCCAATAATGTCTGTCGTGCCCCAACCTGCTTCCTGTGCTGGTCCAGAGCATCTAGCGTGTGGTCCGTCCTATGGGTGATAGTCCCACCCTCTCGCCGCCCGACTTTAAGAACGCATAGCAGTCTCGAGACTGACTGTCACTGCCAATGTGTGCCTAACTGCTCATAGGAGCCGGAGCGGCTATTTCGTGAAGATGGAAGACACACATCTGCCGAAACAACTCTTCTTTGGTGATGCCATACGCGAAGCAAACCGTAACGCGGCCGTCAAAGCCAAAAAGGGGGGGGGGGCTTGGAAGTCACAAGTGCCTCGTCCTCTCAATGCCAACCGTTAACCGCATCCAACATGTCCGCTTGCGGATCAGCCTTGTTAGACACCTTCAGGCCCAATGCGTCAATGCCCGACAACGTCTACATCTTCTTCCACTCTCACCCCTTCCTCAAACCCCGTGCCGACCGCCACCCCGTCACCACCGATCACACTGACGCTGCCACGCCGCCACCAACCACCGACACCACCCGCCCTACGCCACCCCCTGCCTCGA
>CACRXP010000730.1:304307-322773 GCA_902702965.1 Spirometra erinaceieuropaei
AGTTCAGCTTATCGCACCGATGTATTCGCTACTTACGGACTGGACTTTAGTTGAGTGTTCTGATACACGCGTGTTTGACGCACTTTTCACACGTCCCCCCCCCTCCCCCCGCCCCCAACCAACCGTGCACTAGTATTCCTGAAGGAAGTCATTCGTGGGTTTGCGAAATGGCAGCCACACGTGTCAAGTATGGTATATCGCGATATCTCGGTAGACTACTACTGGCTGATGGACTCCGGCCCAAATATTCATGCATAAAATCTCGGTCTGAGCCTATGGGCCTTGAATAAACTGATCTAGTCCAAGTTCGTAGTTAATTTCTGAGGAAATTAAAAGGCGACAACTTTTAAACTGGAGTATTCTACCAGGAAACAGACGAGGAACGCTGGGGGACTCACTGACGAGCCGAACCCCCTCGCAACTGCGCCATGCAGCGGCATAAAATCGGTGAAACACGCGTGTATGGGCCTTTGGTTAGTACCCGTGCTGTTAGTATCGTATCAGCTTATCCTAAAGTATACTATTGGCTGTCTGTTGGCAGTTTGTTAATATTAAACGGTTATTCTGCTGTGTATGATGGACTTCGGCCCAAATATTCACAGTAAAATTCGGTCTGAGTCTCTAAGTCTGGGTTTTTAGCCAGTACCTTTGCTGTCAAGTTGTGGTATATCATGCTATTTCAGTATACACATGTCTGGATCAAAACTTCTCAGTGGTGAATTGTTTTTCTGGAAAAGCTGTCACAAAATTCCACGCCTCCCTACGCACCCGGTCAGCTCTGAATCAGGCCTACAACTGGACAGAGTACCTCTTCCACCTCCGCCGAAGAAGTGTGTTACTTTTTTTGGAAGTCGTTGAAAATGCGACCATTATTATCTTCTTTTTTTCTAGTTTGCGGTCAGCATGGGGTGTAGGGAGTGCACAAGCCGCCAAAAACCTCCCCTCGACTTGGAGTCCACCAGCCGATCCCTCGAATGTTGGCTGCGCTCTGACATCAAAGCTATCAGATTGCCGCTATCGACCCTACCAAATTCAGCATTCCATGGTTTTCGACTAGCAAGACCGGCCCAGAAAGGTGCAAGACATGCCCAGCTGAGCAGTGTCACTGCAAGTAAACAGAAGCTACTTTCTCTCTTTTTCGTGTCGTGAACCACGTGCACAATACTACAGGCCAGTGGTGCTTCAAATTTGTCCCTGGACGAATGTTTTCTTGGTCTAGATTAGATGTGCTTATTTAGCCCCACCTGAAGTAAACTAACCCAAGCCCTCTGTAATACGGGACCGTTGTTAATAGGGGTTTTTACAGGTGGACCGGGAAACGCACAGGAGACGAATTTAAGAAGTTGTATGCAAAAAAGCTATTGGGAATGCGTGGTTGTACTTTGAGTCGTTGAGAAATAGTTGCACTAATCCCTAACCCTAACCCCTAAGCCCAACCCCAACAGTATTGTGTCAATCAGATGGGGCTACATAACCACATCTTACCATTCTCTGATCAGCGAAGTTAATATTAACAAACAATTCGCAATAGCAGAATAAGGGACAGAGCTGTAACTTCATTGCTACGAGGATTACAACAAGTTACATGCAGTTCACGGAAGTATAAGGAAGCCGCCCAAACTACGGCACTTATAGCATGTGCACATCCTCTTTACAAATCGCTCTTTTCTGCGTTTTGACAGTGTTGAGAAAAGTTCAAAAGTCGCTGGGAGAATGTTATTTTTCAGTTCTATTGCTGCAGCAAACAACACCGTACTGGGTTGCAAAATACCGCCAAAAGGCGGCATATTGAAGTTCTCTTTTGGCAAGAGTTTAGAAACTAAATAAATGCCTCATTTAATTTATCCCTATATCGTTCAAAACGTATGTTTTCATTCACCCTTAAGTTCAGTCGGCGGGGTTTCAATAACTATTTCCGGGGAGAGTGTTTTGCAGGACGGCGTTTGTTAGAGAAAAAACACGCCTGCCGGATTCCAAAAAATTTGGTGTTAATTTTTACTTGGATGCGAAGCATTCTTCCCAATTATGCGATAGACATGCACCACCGTTAGCGAAAATGCTTTCGGATATCTATTGGTTTGTCAGCCATGGCAACTCTCGAATTACATTAATTATACATGTCAACATGCATAAATTCGAGTAAGTAGGCGCCTGTGATCAAATTAACTGCAAAGCTCCGTGAGTAGGGCCTATGGCTTAAATTCTTCCCGCACAATGACATTTGGTCGGACAACCCGTGAAACAGATGGAGGGCCCTGAAGAGAAATCACCAAACCGCCACACTGATTGGCTGTTCGCGTGCCAACCCTCATGAGCACATTTCTAGCTGCTGATTGGCTGAAGGGAACTGCAAACGGTACCCTTTTACTTTCCGTCCCTTGCTCCCCATGATCGACTCCTCTGCGATTCCGAGACTTGCGATAAATAAACCCCTCTTTCAAATAATCTGACCCCTTCTTCATTTTCTGCATAGCATAACTTCCAAGGACCTCAAATACTTACCTTTATTGGCCCACTAAACTGCCCTGAGGAATATAAACATTTTGGGACATAAGGCCAGCCGACTAAATCAAAAAAAGGAATTAAAATGCCTTACTCCTATCACCGAGCACCAATATACCTTAATCCACTTCTGACGACTAGATTTTGCCCTTCCAACCTAGAATCGACATAGTGTCTCATGATCAGAGATTATGACCGTACACAGGTTGATAATATCGCATCGTTCATCACTTTGTCCAGCGAAGAAAATGATCGAATCCGAAACAGAATCAATGTGCTCACGTTGGCCAGTCGATTCTGCCGCAGTGGATGTAATTTCCTCGGGCGGAAGTTAATCTGTATTAGTAAGTGAGAACTAACACTGCCTAGGACAGCAACAGAGACCTGCTTGTGACTTGATCTGTGGTGCGGGAAGCTTGGTCCGCATCTATCTCACTCTCTATTCTTGCATGAATCTCTTTTCAGAAGCATGAAAACGGCAAAAAGGCAGGGGATAGGCATAGGCAATAAGAAATCCAATTTTTGGGGTCCAGAGGTCATGTAGCACTTGGCAAATTTTGACACATCGAAAGTGGTTTGGGCGATGATTGGAGATGTAAATCAACGTTCTCATTATCATAAAATACCTACTTATATGGCTTGAGCAGACATGTTACGCAAACGTTTATCAGTGTTAGGGCGTTTGCGGATGGGACTGATATTTAGGGGATCGACGTCCAAACTTTAATGTCAGGGTTTGCATTTAGGGTTAGGGTATAGGGTTAACGTTGGGCCTATCGTTGGGGTTAGGCTTAAGATTAGAGTTAGGATTAGGGATGGGTTTAAAGTTCAGTTTGGATTAGGGTTGGGGTAAGAGTTAGGATTTGAATTACGTTTAGTGTTTAGGGTTGATGTTTGGCGTTAGAGGGTCATTCAGCACCCACTTCCTACAACTTCCACCTACGGTTTGCGTCTGACTGGTCGCATTTTTAGGCAGTTCAGTTGCTTTGATCTTCGTGGAATTTCTTAGGTCAAAGATTAGGTTTAGGGAAGGCGTTAGATTTGGATTTAGGTTTCAAAGTCAGGGTCAGGCCTGTGTTTGCCTTCCACACACCTACTTACTCAATCTGGCCATCTTTGACCAAAAAAACTTAGTTCACCTGTTTCTCACCAGTTTACACGCCCTTTGGTTCAAATCTTTCGAACTACGCATTCTGTTCTGACATGGCGTTGGGGTACTAAAACAAACGTAAGGTAAAACTGCGAATTTCTTTGATGCCTTACGCACATTCCATTAATTCCCGCGTCCATCCATCCTAGTGGTAAACCAAATCTTGGCGCCATGCCCATATTTCAAAAATTGCTGTGTTTTATTTTCTTAGTAGACTGAAATATTCAATCCTCGCCGAGGTTTGATATAAAAAAAGTGTTACTCCAGTAAGCTGATTTTGCTCTCATACGTGACCTTCTGCAAGCCTTTGACTGGACGGGGTTGGGTGCATGCTGTAAGACTGTCCTGTCATTTTGATCGAAAGCTTCAACAATGACAAAAATAGGATGTCCATTGTACTCAGATCCAATAAATGGAACAATTTTCGCCCATATTTTAAACGAAAGTGTATAACACGCCTTGAAGATTGCTTCGTTAGTCACTAGACCCCAACTTGTATGTACTCCAAATCCAGAGTTCCTGGGAAGACGGAGAATGCCCATTTTCGTGCTGGAATCTCGATAGTTCGATGAACGCAACACCCACAAATACACTTAGGTTCGTCGCTACTACTAAACCATATCAACCAATACCGTTCCCAGCGGAAATAGAACCAATCCCAGACGCCCAAATGTCCGTGCCGAATTTGACGGTCTGAAGGTGGCTTTCGATTTCGGGTTCATCTATGAAATCCGAACTGACTGTGATTGAGAAATATTTGGCTAAGGACGTTAAAATGTTAAGATGACTGTTCCAGTTACCCAGTCTTTTTCGATATGCCCTCCCACATGAGACTCTGGGTTAAGTTCGATTTATCCCAGCTGTGAGAAAGATGCCGGAAAAAGTCAGTACCAAGGCTAAAACAGGAATATTTAAAAACTGAATTTGAATATGCGTTGAGATCTGATACCAAGTTCACGTTGAGTGAAATGCATGGAGATCAGGTGAAGTTAACCTAGTGGGAACCGAATAAGACACACCGACGTCGGACAGTGGTTATTAAACCCGTGTTCATGTCTTTGGTATTTGTCTACCAAATCTCCACAGGGATTACTATAGTCTCTCTGGAAAAGGCATTTCGTGGGAATGGTCGTCGTAAAAAAGAGAAGGATAAGGGGAAGTCAGAAAACCTGCAAGGAGATTTTTGCGCTTTTGTGAAGAGTTTAAGCCAACTTCAATTCTACAAAATACTACCACCATTGTGACAACGGCCACCACCACCACTATAATAGTTCAACGGTCCCATTTGAAGATGTCCACTGTGTGCTTCACAGCGAGGTGAAGCAGGCACGGTAACTTGTGTGCGAATTAGTGTACAGTGAGGGTAGACTTGTGCTGCATCTATCGCACTCCCTCCTCCTCCCTGCCTGGGCCCCATATCAAGAGAGAATTAAGAAGACCGGAGGCGGGGAGGGCGCAGGCGGGTGGTGCGACCGAACCCGCACGTTGGCGACTCACGCCACACCCTCTGGTCCACAACAAAGACATGACCAGGACTTCGACCAACAACAACAACAACAACAGAAAAGACATGGATGACTGTACGGCCATGCACACGACCTGTATACCCAGTGGAAGCGCAAGCGCATCTACAGACAGAGGATCAGGTGCCAGAGAACTGCCAGCACCCGCAAGGCTGTGAGGGCCATGGTTTGCTGATCGGGATACGGCAGGTGCTCATAAACCTTGGGGTCCAGAAGGGTGACGCACAGCCCTGCACTTTCCCCGGCCATCACCCTTCAAAAGCTGAGTAACCAGTCAGTCAGCGGCCGAAAGACACTATCCATTATGTACGGACACACTCCTTACTTGCGTGAGAGTGCCACAGGTCACTTTAAGATGGAGCCGTGACAGCCATCACCACCGAGATTTTGACCGTCGATTTCGACGATGTGCACCGTGTGCCCAACAGCGGATGGTGGGAGCAGGGACGATGACTAGCGCGGGGGGTTTATAGTGCCCGTAGACTTGCGCTGCATCCACCACACTCTCTCTTCTTCCCCCGCCTAAGCCCGGTGTCAAGACAGAGTCAAGAAGACCGGAGACGAGGGAGACCGCAGGTGGATGGTTTGGACGGATCCTCACCTTGGCGTTCCACTCCGCACCCCCTAGTCCTCTCAACAAATGACCAGGATTTTGACACACAAGACAATGGGGTGAAGGCAGTGGTCCCAGTTGTGCGACGACTGCCGACAACAGGGTCTGCCAGCGCACCCCTTAAATGTTGACATTTGTTACTGTGCCAAGGTAACGCCTGCCAGAATCCGATGTGCCCCCGTGTTGGTCCAACGCATCTTCCACGTGGCCCGTTAAGGGGGCACCGCCACCGCCGCCACCACCACCACCACCACCATCACCATCAGCACCATAACCATCACTGAGGACGCCAATTCCACCTACCTAACTGTAACACCCCGTTCTGGCCCTAATAAGACCAGACCGAAAATGTTCACATGCACCTCCTTGGGAAGTCTATTGGGACACAAATGACACCTAATGCCACCAGCAGTATGCATACAATGCCAACTTGTCCACCGTGCGATCATACATTTCAGTCACGAATCAGCCTTGCCGACCGTCTGCGGAGCCCCGGCCAACACCCGTCACGTACCCCACACCTACTCATTCGCACCCCCGGACATGCGCAGATCGCATCGGCGAATTCAGCCATTTTTGCATGTGCGAAGACTTTCAACAGCCTAGCACAACCCTAATTTTTCCTGCACCATTGTACTCCACACGCACATATGGACGCGCTTAGGCAGTGCGCACGCGTATACATGTCAGATATCGATTAAGCACCACACAGCGCTCATGCAACACTCCTGCGACGCGATTGGCCAGAGCCGTAATGACAGTCAATGCGCTGCGTGTGTGTGTGAGCGCATGTCCGTCGCACTTCTGCGTCCTGGTGACGTTTTGTCATGTGCGGCGAAGTCCTGGTAGGTGCGTTGAATTCGTAGGCGTAGACTCTCATTACAACAGTCATTTCGCCCGATCTCACCCCCCAGTCGGCTGACCGGCTCAGACTGGCGCAGTAGTGAAGGGAAAGCAAAGTGAGACTGATTCTGAGTTAATTTTCCCTACGGCAAACAATCTCATTCTGCACTCTTGCCAATCTGCGCGCCTGGTCGATCAAAGTATGCCTCAGGTCATGGCACGGGTGGCTTCCCGTCGATTGGACAAATCCCATCTTCCTGTAAAGCGAGGGTTCGACTGCAAGGACGACCTCTTTTATGTGACCTGTACGGTACCTCTCCTTTCTGTGAATTACGAACCCCTGTGTCGCCCAAAGTAGGCGGCGTCCTCACTGAGTCCAGTCCCCGTCCACTTGGTCCTGACAACCCATTAGTGGAAGGACGAGACAAAGACTGAGGTCAGTACTGAGGAATCCATCATCATGCTAATTTACGCATTCCTCACTGGATCAAATTTGACGCGCCAACACTCGTGACCTGAAATATGCCCAACTGAGTGCACAGTTCACCCCTACTCCGGCTTATGAGACAGACTGCAATGGATCCCTCCTAACGTGGCAGGTGTGTCCCTTCGCCTTATGTGGGAACCGAGACCCTTTCGCTGGAGATCAGTACGTGTGGATTTAGGGACCATCTCATGTCTGGCACGCATGGTCGAACTGTTTAACTTTATTAGCCACTGCGCCCGCTCTCACCGTCGGCCGTCTCCACTTCTGGTCTCTAATCAGACTAAAATGGGTGTGGAAGGAGAAAGTGAGGTAGATTCGGCGCAAACCCGCCTCGCAACTGCACTCACCTCCTTGTGCACCTATGGAGCTCATCACCTGGAACAGTCGAACTATTGCCCATAGAAGCGAGGAGACGAGTACCAGGAAGCAGTCGTGAAGAAGAAGAAGAAGAAGAAGACACGATCGCTGGGACACGAGCTTTATTCGCCTAATGTTTCGGATTCCTGCTCGAACCCATCATCAGAGACAACGGGTGGTTCATGCACATAAGTCGTGGTTCATTGGTCCCAGTCTATTAACATACTCGATGATGAGACTTCGCCTACACGGAGTGATTAACCACGCGGGGAGCGCGCAGGCGAAAACTGTTTCTAACGCCAGGGTCGGCGGGTCAGATGGTCGAGCAATCATCACACCAACATCCGACACCCGTGATGAAATTGCAGCAATTAACGACGCGAATGTCAATCATCAAACAGTTATCACACCAGGTGCAACAATCCTTGATGGAGGGGGGGGGGGGGAAGCCGTGAATTTTCATATCCGGTAGCATGGCAACTGCATTCTATAAATACTACAGTCGCTTGTGCATGAACCACCCGTATCTCCTATTGCCTCTGAGGATGGGTTCGAGCGGGAATCCAAAACGTCAGGCGAATAGAGCTCCTATCCCAGCGATCATGTCTCCTTCTTCACAGTGGAACTATTTTGTGGGTAGAAAAGGAAGTTGGGTTTCAGTCTATGGTTTTCCATGGTTTACTTGATCCCCTTCATGCGCAACATGGCTCTGAATACTCTCGACTGGAATCGACGGGACATCGAGACGGTACCCAGCGATAGGGAATACAGCCCGCTGATCCCATTTGATATCTCGCGTCCTCTCGACCTGCCTCGGGGCTTCGGCCGGTTAGTAAGTCAGAAGCGATAATCTTGGTTCATATTTATGTTAGAAGCCATGCCTTCAGTCTCTTTGTGATTTCGGCGTTTGCTTAAATCAAATTGACGACCGTACCCGATATTACAGATGACCTTGCGCTACATTCCAGAGGAGTATACATTCCTCAAGCCCTAACACTGTCCACCCTGGGCCCGTCCATTCAAACCCCAACGGCAACCCTAGCCCCCAATCTGGAGTTTAGCGTAGAGCCACATGCAATAGGGAAGGAGGGTACTTATTCCCCGTGTCCTGCCAAAGGAATTTGAAAAAAAATGAAAAGCAGACGCCCTAATGTATGCAACATTTCGGTCTGAAAAGATGCACAATGCACATTTACTCTGGTGCTTTCAGACTTCTCAGCCAGCTATTTATGTCTGTACTCTAAGTCTTTATGGGGCCTCATAACTCAGGTCGCTAGAGCGTTGGCTGCACTAAAGTCTTCCCTTGATACCGTGGGTTCGAATCCCACCGCTGCGCCGCGTTTTTCACAGTTGAGTCAAAATGAATGGTTATGAACTGCCTAAAACTGCACAGGTTGCACGATGCATTATAATTGGTAGCGCAGGTACTAGCCAAAAGCCCAGACACATGCTTCGCTGACATCCTGCCGCTGCATGACTCAGGTGCGATGGGCTTCGATGCAAAAATTCAGCCTGAGCCCCTTAGTCTCAGACAGACTGACTCACTCCAAGTTAGCGACTAATTTCTGAGGAAATTAAAACCTGCGAAACCTAAAACTACCATAAAATGACCTTCTAGGAATATGCATGGTAAGTTAGCATAGAACCGTCAATTGAAAAATAATGTAAGTGGCCTCTCAACGTAACATAACTCCGTCACAGGACTCCGTGTTCTTCCATGCAATCAAATGCAAAAGTCAAAAAAACCTGAAATATTCAAAGGAATTGACTCTACACTGCACTTCCTGCATATTTATGGTTTCCAGTCAATGACTCATGATTTTTAGCATACTCTATGCCCTACAATTTTCTCCAGACCCCATGGCTTCGAGGCAAGTTGATTGCGCATGTCGCACTGAAGCTTACGACCCTGGAGTACGTAATGTTTTTTTATTCCAGAGCTTTGACATTTATACTCCAAGGAGACGTGAAAAAAACGCTCATCATCTGACAAAATCAGGTCAGGTTGTGGACTTTTTAAGAATCTGCTGGGAAGTTGGAAGCAAAGCCGAAAAAGAAGACGCTTGCTGGAATATCAAAAATCTACCTGGCTATCTTGCGCTGTTGACAAGAATCCGTGGAGCCCCCGTGATCGTAGTGGTTAGGGCAAATGTGCGCGAAAAATTACTTGACGGAATGTGGAACGCTGGCTAAAAGCTCAAAGAAAGGGTATAATCCGGTTTTCTAGATGTTTTCTAATTCCCGAATAATTTTCAACTGGACCTGCCGTTATACATGCATTCAGGGTTTCCAAACTACAGACCGTATATTTCCCGTGTACGGAAAACCATACGTTTCTCTACGGCATTAAGAGGAGACTATATGGGGTTAGCAAAATTTAGCGATGGATTTGCGTCGTATTGTTAACTTTGCAAGCCTCATTGGTATATGCAGACACATGACGATTTATAAACGGCCATTTCAAGGTATTAACAAATCACACAATCGTACACTTTTAAAACCAAATTATACCCTTTCTTTAAGTATAAAATTAGAATAAGACGTAATTTCCTACCGGATGAACGAAAAGAATGAGTATTTTTATGCATGTTTTCTATGAAATATAACTGAAGTTTTAAGGACGTCGAAAATTAATGGGAAAATGCATGCTACTTAAGTAGTCATTTTTTTACAAAACATCGTTCCTGCATGCAGCCGAAATAACGTTCGTTCAAAAGCCGACAGCCTGTGGTAACTGAATTATCATAGAATTATGCTGAATGATGATTAGTTTTACAGGCCTACTTAATTAATCTTTTCGAAACGAAAACGCATTTCTGAATTTCGGTTAACATTTCATGAGTTAGCCCACCTACTGTATGTGAGCATTTGGATTGAGATCTGCAAACTTTAGCGGAATAACCATTCCTATGCTTTACCCCGAGAAACTTCTGGCATGTTAATTTACGCCTGCTATAGGAAGAGTGAGCATAGATGCCACCTAAGTTGTCTCTGCTCTAAAGCGTCGCCAAGTATATTATATTGACCCAGCAACTCCACCTTAGATCATTTAACCCTTTCCCGAAAGTTAACTTCGCCCTCGTGTTAACACATGCGCGCTTTCAATCGCCGAGGATAGTCAACGCCAAGTGTTTTTGGTGCGTTAGGTAGGCGAAATAACACGTTGCATCAAGACCGGTTTTATGACACAAGGTCGTGTGTTGTCAAGGTTGGCAATCAATTAGCCCTGCCCAGAAAACAGTTGAAATACTGCACCTGCCTTCGGCGTTCGGATCAGAAACCAAGACAATTTTCGTAATTTTGAACAGAAACTAACATCGCACCATCCAGGAGACTAACTTAAAGCTGGGATTCACAAGCTGGAGTTTATGCCAGAAAGCACAGGGGGAAGCTGTAAGACTCTGCTGATGGTCCGAACCCCTCGGAGATGCGCCAAGCAGCGACAGAAAATCGGAAAAACACGTGCCTTGGCTTTCAGTCAGTACCTGGCCTGTCAGTATGGTGAAGCACACAACATCTGTACACTAGAGACTATCTGTTGGCAGCTTGTGTACATTACATGGTTATCCTTCTGAAGCTGTTGGAGTTCGGCTGAAGTATTCATATCAACTTTCGGAATGCACCTGAGGTTTGTCCCTAGGAATTTTCTCCAAGTTAATGCGTTACTTTTTTGGCAGACTGAAAAACCGAAGTTGGTACTTTTATGTGTACTGATCTTGCGTATAAAGTACAATTCGATGAATACAACTCTGTCAGGCCTCGTTCTCAAGGACATTCTACGTTAGTTGTCGGTCCGGACACTCTCTTCACACAACGTTCTTGTAAAAAAAGCATTTTAACTCCACTATGGTTTAAACTAAAATCATGAAAACGGCGTTTTTAAGTGAAGGATGAGAAAAATTCACTACACAGCAGCGTGAATACGGAGAAACGATGAGGTTTGCACTTTAAGGGTTGCGGCAGCGTAATCTGACATGTTCGTTTCATACATGATCATCCATACAAATCGCTTACAGCGTTAAACAATGTGGTTAGATTCCACAGTTCACACCACGTGCCTCGTCCGGTAACTAGATCACACTGGTTAAAGTAGCTAACGCCACGGATATTCGGTAACAGAATACGCGGAAGGTGGCTCCGCACCTTCTTCATTAAGGCCTCTTGGCTTCAGTCAGTATTTAACCGACTAGATCATGCTAAAGTTTCGGGTCTAGTGTCGTATAATGACTGGTAAATATTGCGGCTTGCAGGCTCAATACGTCGGTTCTAGTCTACCTAAAATAGTTACTTTCGCATGTTTCTCGCTTTTTGGTAGGATTAACTAAGTGAGCTAATTGGGCCAATAACAGAACAGACGCAGTTTGAATGGGCATTCAGCGCACTTTTAAACTATCTCGATGTGCTAAAAGTCGTGGCTAGGAAGGCTGCCAGCTGATGGGATAATTTGGTTCACCTCTCGGGACAGAGAATCAGACTGCAGTGGCTCCTTCTTAATGTGGCCTTTATAAAACTCATACTCAGTTGAGGTCTGAGCCGTCGTCGTCCCGCCTCGGTGAAAACCTAGCTCACTGTGCGCGGCCCGGGTGCGTGTGGTCCGTGTAGACGGGTTGTTTAGCCCTGACATTTACCGTATCTGATCCTGCTCCTTTTGTTTTATCAACTCTCTCTTGACACAGGGTCTAGGTAGGTGAGGAGGGAGAGAGCACGGTAGAGGCTTCGCAGGTCTACTGCTGCTATAAACTAATTCACGTGGAAGTCACCTTCTTTGCGTCCATCATGATGTTGGACACATAGCAGACGTCAAAGTCTCGAGTAGGGAGAGTGGTTATTAAACAAGCGTTTGACATTCACTGTTGTGGTTAGGATCTCACTCGACCCCATTCTGTTCGCCCACCAGCCTGCCACTGACGACAACGAACGTTGAGTCACGGGACACGTACCACCTGTAATGCATAAGCAGCTTACTAGGAGCGCAACAGGCCAGAAAAGGAAAGCTGTATCACGGTCGTCCGTAGGCCATATGGAGTGAGGTATATAAACATGTCAAGTACGCGTTTGACCCTCATTGTTGTGGCTAGGGTCTCAATCAATCCCTATGACGTACTGATGATCGGTAACGACCGTGAAACGACTGTCTGTATCTGGCCTGTTGCGCTCCTAGAGCATGGTTATTTTCAGAATATTCGCCCAGGTGGCGACCACATGCAAGCTCGCCTTAGGAGAAGAGGCGCATTTATACTGGCCCTTGAACAATGATCTACTGCACATTGCCAAAACTACTGGAAGGTTTCTTAAAAGTTTGTTGGTAAAAGAAGGCCGATCGGGTCTTATTTCGCAGCCGCACCTGCAGTAGACAAGCCCCAGCCTAACCCCTAACCCCAACCTTAACCCCAACCCCGAACAGGTACGGCTAAAAAATAAGATCTTGCCAGAAGGCCATACAATTTAGCGTTCTTATGTGCTCCCCATACGACACTAGAAAGACCGGTTTAGATTACCAAGTGCTTTGGCCGTTGAGTTAAAAATTTACAGTGCAACAGCAGGTCAGGTTTCCTATCCATCTGCACACACACACACACTGATCACGCTCCTTGACCCAGTTTCTGCGGCCAGGATCGACGAACAAACCTTCGTCAGACAGCCATGATGCGCTGAACTACAGAGTAAAGTGCCATTTCCTACGTAGACCGTCAAATGAATGTGCTATTTTTAACGACAGGTTAGCTGAACCTCCAGACAGCACTTATGCCTGATTTATGCGACGAATATTCCGATGTAAAGAACATGAGGGAATTGTGTGAAGGGCAGCATCGCAGCGCTTCATGGCTGAGACGTTTGATACCTCACAGTGCGTTACCAGATCCTAATGGCCGTTATATTAGCGCTTGGGTCTGGTCTAGGCCAGTAAGAAGCCTCCCCCTGAACCGAAGACGGATTTCTGGCTCTTGTGTTTAGGCTCCCTGCTCCAAGTAATGAAGCGTTCCCCAAAATCTGTCAAAATGCGCAATTTTTACAGCGAACTGTCGCTGCGTTCATCCACCTGACCCTTGACTCCTCCGATCCTGTACGTCCTATGGCCCTCTTGGCAATCTTCTACCCATTAACTGTATTGTGTTAGAACGGATAACGTTCACCAGCTGGCAGACGACTCTTTCAGATCCACTAACAGACATAAAAGTTGGTTAAACGTAGGCTACAGCTTTCATACTTACCATCTTTTTCCTCCGGCGGGTTGGTAGTCTTTGTGTGACCGGGAAGAAGTCTTTTAAGCATATCTAAGGGAGAGGAAGATGAGTTGGCGACTGTGTGATCTCGTTTAATAGCTTGCACACACACTCGGACCGTCAGGCATCTCGAAAAGGAGACTGCAATTGGCTGGTGGGGCCTCCGGGCTCGCATGACGGTGAGCTGCGCGCGCGCGTGCGTGCGTGGGTGCACCCCATAAAAGAAGACGCGTGCACGTGACGCATGAGAGAGAGGGCATAAGCCAGTACGTTGACGAAGTGACATTGCGCACGCCGAGGTGTGTGTACATAGACCTGAAGTAGGTTCATCAGACCACTTACATGCGTGTCATAGAACCGGGAGCAAGAGGAAGGGTAAATAAATGCGCAAAAATTAAAACAGCCCCGTCGCTACAGTAGTCCGCTTTTGATCGGTTAATAGGGAGTTATTCAACTGCGTCCCAGCATAACAAATAGTCCCAAGCCGTCCTGGCTATTTGCTATGGTTCAGGCGTTCGAGTTGTCTTGTTAGGCAGTTTAACAGCATGCCAGGCATATTTTCTGGGTGTCGAAGGCGGACCGTCTACAGTTGCTGGATGCGTGTTCTTGCCATGCACAACTCGCGAGCTCATTATCTCTTAAAAGAAATTTTTAAAAGCCTTTCGAAGGATCCAAAACAGACTGCCTTCCCCAAAAGCCACCCATCTCACCGAACCCCTTAGAAACGGCCCCATCGTGAATGGTTATGTTTTATGAGAAGGAGCGCTGGTGAGCGAATAATCAAAAGAACTGCCAAAACACGGGTCACAAGGTTAGATACCGAGATAAACTTAAATTTAATTAAAATTTTAAATCTACTACATGTAACGGAGTTGTAATTCTTTGAAATGATAGAGTATTTGGAAATGTTGACCTACATGAGTCAATTCGGGTGACATCCAGACCACACTTACTACTCGGAAACAAGACTGTGATGCTAACTTAGTTTCTCTCCCCCAAGGCAGTGTGCTGATATTGTTCGTCTTGTTATTGAATTTGGTGAAACAGCTTGGGATGCTTATTTATCCGTGGTACAAAGGACAGTTTTTCGAAGATTGCAGCCGATAGCTACGATTCTACGAGCAAAAATTAGGGTGTGGATTAGGCTTAGAGTCGGGTTAAGACTGCTGTTAGGCGGCCGTATCGCCAACCCTGTCCCTAACCCCAACGGTAACTTTAGTTCAAGGGTTCCGACTTCTTTCTTTAATCCCACCGTGATTTGCCGCCCGTGGATTACAAAATACTAATGCTACTTAAACATTCCCAGTAGCAAAAAATCCGTAGGTTATATGGGGGTAACAGCTGCTTTATTGGTGCATTTGATTGTACGCGCGAATGGCCTATTTTCGATGCTCAGAAGCCGCCGCCAATGACATCCGCGTACTGAGTTCTGGAGTAGTTTGGCGTTCTCATAGGCTACATTAATATGGCGCTGAGCATCTTGCATAGCTACTGATGCATTTAAACAAATAGCCGACGCTTTCATTGGCAGCATTTTTAGCGGTTTCTTAAGTTCGCTTTCAATGTTTCTAACCACAAAATGCCGATTTTCGCAAAATCCACATTATCGCTGATAAGACAGTCACTTTTAAAGAGAGGGATGACTGGAAGTAATTTCAACCGAAGAAACCTGAACTGTACTCGACTTTCATCGATGATCCTACCTAGGGCGGAGGCCTTCAACACCCGTTTAAAGGAAATCTGTGAAAGTTGGAAGATGTTTCGCGTTCACTTGGCGAAAGACTACTAGTCCGTTAGATAGTTCTAAGCAAATGAAGCGTCTTTCAAAGGAATGCAAAAATGCTGTGTTATATTTGCACCTATATTATTGCGCTTAGCATAACATAACATAATAGGATAACATATGTTTTGACAAGAGACACTAAAATGACCATTAACGGTTTATTTGGAGTCAGTAGTCAGTGGTACCCTAGACCGAGGTAGGGGCACATCAGCCTTCAGTGGCTCACTGGACAGTCAGGTCAAATAATTTTACCACTTGGGCTACCTGGATTGCTTTGTGTCGTCTGGGGGTCGGAAATATCCAATCGAATTTCAGTGGCGTTCGCTGAACAATTTTTATTTGCGAGACGCAAACGGGATAATTGGTTTGATTTGGAGCTCCAGGTCCTGGGTTCGCGCAGACAGTCGCATGGGGAATAAGAGTTATCAGTCAGTAATTATTACCGATAAAGACTCTGGAAACGAAAACACGTTTAGCCCCATCTGTCACAGTCGGTTGGGGAAGGCCCAATTTGAGATGGTGACGTACCCGAGGCTAGAAACTACTTTCAGTGAGTCATTGAACATTTAAGTCAGATGTTCTTTCCACCTGAGTGGAAGGTGTAAAATTTATTCAATAAAGAGTATAACAGAAAAAATAAACTCACAGTCCGGCTTATTAATTTTTTTTCATTTATAAGTAAATCCGAAAACGTAAACTATGATGAATCTCTCATCGCAGACCCGATAAATTTAAATATTATATTACTTGTTTTTTATACTTATGCCGTTCGTAGACCCTGAACCCTGGATACCGTCTTAAAAGCTTCCGGTTTTACTATTTATGCAAACTCTTCTCTGACATGTGTCATTCGATATTATGCTTTGTATGACGTCACGTATACTTTCAAAGCGCCGATATCCATGTCCGAAGGAGGTATTTCACGTAGATGCATGCAAAGATGCTGGGTAGCAAATTACAAAGAACCTCATTAATTCCAGAGACGCCGTTGTGAGTGAATGCAGATCACCCGTTACATTCTCAAAACATGAACAACACTACCTAGATGGCGAATGACGCGGAAATAGTCTCTGTACCTACCACGTAATTGATTTCAATCATAAATATGGACGACCAGACGCTAGCAGCCTAATTTTTCCCCTTAATTGGTGACGACCTTAACAAACTAAACGGAAGCTTATCTATCTCCACTGAAGATTTTTGTTCATTTGCAGGAAATCGACTGCTTGGCTGACGTAAAGTAAATCTTCTTTATTTGCTCTTTTAGGTTTATGACGGCCTCGTTCGATAAAACCTGCGAGGGTTTTAGAAGGAAAGGAAGTTTTAGCTTCAACTGTTCTTTTTAACAATGATTAAATTCCTAATTTTCGCCGGCGTTGCCAAATGGTGTTAGAAGAGTCTGTGGCTGCGGTTTTTTTACTTCAAAGTGAAAGCACCATTTTCTGATTCTTCATCTTCTTCGACTCCATAAGAAGACTTGACCATCCTACAAACGGGAGCCGTGTGTCCTTAACGCCATAAAAATATCTCAATGTAAACTACTGTTTAGCCAATCTCACAACTGTAGATTGCAAACTAAAAGATAATTGTCAGGCATTTAATGCATATTTCCGAATCATCTGATAACTTATGATTATGATTAAAGGGACTCCTTCAAAAGTGGACAGTGCCCCTGAAACCTCTGACGACGATGATGATGATGATGATGATGATGATGATGATGATGATGATGATGATGATGATGATGATGAGGATGATGATGGAGGAGGAGGAGGAGGAGCAGGAGGAGGAGGAGGAGCAGGAGGAGATAGCAGCGGCCACTAGTCTACTAGGATGTAATAATCGGAACACGTTTTGGGGAAGTTCAACATTCCCACTGTCTTAACATGATGCTAACCCGAGACGAGGAGAGTGTGCTGAATCTATAAGATCTCCCGTTAATGGGTGCCTGGGATCATTTTGTAATGGTTCTCGAGATCTTGATGGTCTCCCAGCCTGACTCACAAAAACAATGGGAAATGAATATCCGGAAAAGAGATTTTTAGCATGCGAACGCAAGTCTCAGCAGTACCAAGGACAACCATGCTAAAGCGAGCAATTAACGAGTATTGATGGTTAAAAGAAACATTAATAAAAACTGCAACCCAAACTAATGAAGAGAAGCAACCGTCTGCCGCTGATAAAGCGGGAAGTTCAGATCGCCTCTAAGAGAAGAAACAAGACGTGGAGGCTTTTTGACTAACGGGGAGTCTCAATCTTCTTTGGGAATACAAACGACAGCGAGATATGTGCAAATGTGAGGATGATAGACTTTGAAACAGTTATCGGTCATGCACACTGTAACACTCCTTGGAGCATCCCGAGGTTCCATACGGTTCTCTATGCAATAGCAAAAGAAATCGTGACAAGATTTGAGTACTGAGGTTCCGAAACGGAGTAATGGAGACGAATGACCAAATGTGAGCATCAGTCCCTTCTAGGTTCTTCCAGTCCGTACTCACTCATGAAACGAATCGTCTCCATCTTCCTGATCCAGAGTGACAATAAGATTCTGCATCATTTGCATTAGAAGATAATGTTTACTTCTCTCCTACATCGACAAAGACGGCAGTTCTCTGGCTGAAGCACGCCAAATCACCTGGTCCAAATGGAATTCGCTTACTTGTCCCTCCAAGGTTGGCCGAAACACCGTGTGAGCCGACATGTTCATATTCCATAAATCCAGGAAAGGATGTGGGCGGTTGAGGAATGAAAACTGCATTTATTTGCCCAATCTACAAATGGGAGTCCAGGCTGAAGTATGGGAATTACCGTCCCATTAGTCCAATCTGAATTTTGTGCAAGGTCATGGAACGACCTATAAAAGGACAGTTAATAACTTGTCTAGAGCAGAGAGACCCAATATTTGTTGACCTACACTGACTTCACCGTTATCATTTATGTCCTACGAGCAATATTTATTCACAGGAAAGATGGACAAAAGC
>CACRXP010000731.1:12498-30808 GCA_902702965.1 Spirometra erinaceieuropaei
TGTGGAACGAGTACTATACAAAACTGATAATTTTCTTAGGAGAGTTGCGAAAGGGCTTCAGTCTGTGCATTTCCAGAGCGTACTAACAGTGTGTGCGATTCCTGAAATCCTCCTTGCCTTTTGACTGCCGAAGGCTGCGATCTGTGTGCGCTGCACCCAGCCGGTGGTCCGTAAAAAAAAGTCGAAGTGGGTGCTTTATTTAAGTAAGTAGGCAATATTGCGTAGACAATTTTCCGATGCGGGCAAAAGACTGGAGATGCACATGCCGATATTATACTTTTCCCACATCTTCACATCACTTACCTGAGGAACGCCGTCCGGGACTCAACGGTTGTATCCTCGCAGTTCCTGTTTATTCATTGCAGTCCCAGCTCCTTGGGGTACATCTAACGCACTAGTTTCCAGCTGCAAGAGTCGACATTTGCATATGAAGCAGTGAAGTCGACGGGAGTCAACCTAATAGCTATGAAATACGAGTCATAATTATGTTATCAAATCATTTCATGGTTTGTGTATGCTTGGTCTTGGGTACTCCTTGAAGATCTGGGATTTACTCCTGCGGGATATGCGCGTGCTTTGATTACTTAGTTCGGTTTTGTACGATCCGGACGGACAGCCATTTCCGAACTCATTGCGATTTCGACGAGTGCCGAGTTTGACGTCAAATTGACCGTTATTTCAATTGTTATTATGGTTCCTGCGTCTGCGGAACCGGATCTCGTAATTTGCATATTAGTCCTGTCACTATAAATAGAATATCCTGGCAGTAAATCTTACGGTTTTCTGATGAGGTGGTAAGGTTCACATCGCACCCATTAGGATTTGAGCCGTCCAAATATTTATTGTTGTTTAAAATCTTGGCCATTGTTTGTTGTGGACCAAAGGGTGTGGTTGTACGTCTAGGTGCGGGTCCGGACGTGCCAGCCACCTGCATTCTCTCCCGCATCCGGTGTTCTTGACTTAATCATGACACGGGGTTAAGTGGGGAAGGAGGAGAGAGCGTGGTAGATGCTTCGCAGGTCTACTATCGATGCAAGTAAACGTTGCTGCTCCTACCCTGATCTGGGGTATACGGTAGGCATTATCGAAATCGACGGTCAAACTGTCGTCTTTAGATAAATACATTAGCCGTCTCCAAATTTGAGCTACTTTTTCCAGGTTAGTCATGCTCGTTCTAAGTCATGCTTTGACAGCGTTTCTAACTTCCCTTTAAATGCATCAGGGCTTTCGGATGTGTGCCCTATCCTACACGAATAACTGACATGATATGCAAGATGATGATAAAATGGGTAGTGTATTGGAAATAACCGCTTGTCGTTATCTTTTAGGCACATTCGGATGTATGCAGGAGGCGACGAAACAGACAGTTTAAGCGGGACACCTAGGTCAGTCAGCGGATTCATTTCACGCCGCCTCGCCCACTTCCCCCCTAACCATCAAGTCCTACCTGTCTGGACTGAATACACAGCCCCCCCCCCCTCCTCAAGATTCAGACTTGCAACCATGCTTAAAGCAACCTGCTTCGGGAATAAGAAGGGATTTTATGGGCCATTTATCGTACATGTACTGTCCGTCTGAATCCTATAACAGTAGATGGTTTTTTATTGCCTTTCGGAGGCCGCTGATAGTTGCATATCGAAGAGTAGATACTGAGTGAGATAATGCTGTTGCCAAATTTATTAAATCGGCTTTTTCCTATTGATTGATAATTAACAGAAGTTGACGAAGTTGACAGATCCGGAGTGATAACTTAAAGAATGAAAGTGGTCATCAGAACATGTTTATTTCGAAGTTGACGTTCCTCGAGAGGTTGGCCGGCTCACAACTCTCGAGGCGTTAGATGCCCAAAATCGATCAGAAGTGCAAATGGCTTGTCGAGCTAGTCGACTTTGAACTGATTGCTTTTTGTCATTTTTCGCTGCCTCGCGGCTCTGGTGGGTGTTTAACGGCCTTGACAGTTGAATCAAACGTTTGGGCCCTTAAAAGCCCCTCCTCTGCAAACTAGGCCTGTGTGACAGTCTAAAGGATGCAACTGTTCTGATCAAATGCAAGACTGCCCGACTGAGCGATCTTTTAGCTAGTCAATTTTTTTCTTTTTTCATTTCTTTTTGATTTCCCCTGCTGGCCCCCGGAGGAATCTTAGGCGCATCACATGTAAACGCACCATACTGGCATAGGTTGGCGATAATTTATTCCCAATGTGTCAAATCTTTCCCCAAACGACATCGCGCTAGCAGCACGCGTCTTCTGTCCCATTTTTGGGGGGAACAACCTTCGAAAAGGTCCGTTCATCGAAACCCGCCGGACCAGATGGCGTCTCGCCATTTGTCTTAAGTTCTGTTCTACTTAGATAGCACCCGCTTCAATACGTCTTACCAACATGTCCTTCATGCGGTCAAAGATTCCTGAAGCTTGGTATTCGATGAGAATCACTCTCATAAATAAACAGTCTGTTAATTTCGTCCTACATACTTCCGCCCTAATGCACGCTTCTTAGCACTTCTGAAGCTGGCTGGAAGAGTTGCTTTAGATGTTATTACGCTCTTTTCCTCCAATTTCTCGGACCCTTCATAAGTCACATATGAAGCCAGACGTAGTACCTTGGAGGCTGTAGCTCTTGTGGTTAAGTCTGCTCGAAGAGATATAGATAAGAGTTCTCGAATACGCCTCTGCATCCTGTGGTGTCCCGCGTCCCCTCCTCCTCCCTCCCCATTCTCCTCAGAAAGTACGTCTGTGTGCAACCCCCTCGGCTGGATTTATTCTTGGTTTGGAGCCTACTTTGCCTTTGACACCCAGTTTGTCCAGTCTGCCGAGTGCAAATCTACTATTCTCGCCACCAGCTGTGGAGTTCTCCAGGGTTCCGCCTCATCCTCGCACGTCCTCTTACCTCGCGCTGATGACCTCAGGTCGCCATCTTCTCAGTACCTTGGTTTCATCCTGTCCTTAAATCTCTTCTCCCCCCTTTATGGAAAAATCTCTCTTATCAAAATTTCTAAAATGGTTTATTACCTTCGTCATTTATGTCCTCATCACAAGCCTCAACCCATAATCTGGAGATTTATGCATGCTTCCATTCTCCCTCTAATTTTTATTGTCCTCCGGTGATTTTTTCAACCTTGTTAAATAATGTCATACTCATTTTAAAACGTGTCCTTCGAATTGCTCTCTTCCACTGCAATTGTATTTATGACTTTTATCTGATACCTAAATGCGCCGACATTTCACAACGGTCAAGCAATTTCCAGATGGGATTCTGGATTATGTTGTTCATTCCCTTCACTCTGAAGTAATGACTGCGAAATCTTTTCGTCCTATGCGCTGTGGCTTCCGGCATACCTCATGTTGCTCGCTGACAGACTCATTTTCCGTATAACCGTTTCTAGCACGATGCCTTACGTGTAAGGAGAACGAAATACAGAATCTGGACTCGGACTGCCCCCATAATAATTGTACACTTTTTATCCAAACCCATCACATTTGTTACCTTGTTTTCTGGCCACGGTGAAGGAGGGAACATTTTGCTGAAATTTCTTGATGATACTTCAAAAATAAGACGTGGCCCTTTTTGTCTCGCCAAACTATGAGAAAACTAAGTCTTCCGAGGCAAAAAATGATGCTGTCCCAGCCTCGAAAAGTAATAGAAGGACTATGCAACAAATATTTTATTTTTTGCAAACGACAATCCGTCGAAATTTAGCGTGCATCAGCGTCAAAATAAACAGGGGCCAAGCTACTAGTGCAGTCGCGCTCGAGAAGCATTTGTTAGAATGGATTATTGCAGAATTGAGTTATTTCTTCATGAGTTCGGACCGGTACTGAAACTTGCCTCAAACAGTTGACGACAGTGGACTTTGCCACATGCTGAAACGTCGAAATGACCGACTGGTGATGGGTATTTTTGCAACGAATTGTGCTGTGTTTGCAAATAAAAATGTGGGTGCGTTTAGACAAAGGATTTTCAGTAGGGCTCGTTACTATTTTTAGGGGAGGAAATCTAACTTTAAGAATCGACAAATCCTCTGGTGTTCTAAAAATAACGCGCTTGTTCGCGCCCTGTTTCATTTAACTCGCGCGAACCATAAAGCCAACTTCCAAATGCGCCAAGATTTTATGGTAGAACTCTCCAGGGCAGATTAATTTCTTTTCGTTGGAAAGCTATAAACATAGGAAATTGCCCATGTATAAGATAACTTTATTCTCCGCTTAAATTTGTAAACATTTTCCCCGATAAAATAGTTTGTGAGAATATTTTGCATGAGCAAAAGGCATTTTATGGAATGTGTTGACGAGTGCGTAAAAGCCACAGAATGATCATCCAGACTATGGTCTTTATGGCTCATGAGTTACTCCACGAAATAAAGTGCTGCTTAAACAGATTTATGGTTCTGCAGTCAAAAGGCAGAATATCGGGAACTCATGACGAACTTGACACGGAGGGTTTCGCGCCAATTTTGTTCCTTGTTTGTAGACAACCCTTTTCGCAATTTCGCTTCATACAAGGTAGCCGCCGTACCTCTGTCAGTGCTAGGACCACCGGGACATCCTCCAGGACTCCACAAGATTATCTCCTCCACGCCTACTACCGTGGTCTACTGCCAATTCAACGGCTGGGGTCCGCCCCAACTCTACACGCACCTCCCCCCTGTGATGGTGGTCTTCTTGCCGAACCGTGTTGAGTGGGAATCAGGCCTCCTGTTGGTTCCTTCAGAATCGCAACTGAAAAAGGCGCTGCAACAGGTAATTTGCCTGACAGTTTATGCGTTCTCTCCGGGTCCTGCACAGTTTATGACAGCGTTCTTGTTAAACACGGCTACCAATGAGGCCTTTGTATCTTTTTTTCCTGTCGCTCGCGAACTCCAACATAGTGTTTAGGCCTCAACGCCCTTACACAAGTGCTGGTGAGCTGTTCTCTACATGCCTACTTTTTTGAAGCATTTTTCTATGAGTTGACGCCAGTATAAGTAGAAAAATGACTGATAGTTAGGCAATAAAAAACACCGAGGCCTTCAAATTTTCCATTTTAATTTAAAGAAAAAATAAAGCATAGTAGTCTTTGCGCATTCTACAGCAGCCCATATCATGAGTCACCATAAGATCAAGCGAAACAGGCAACGGCCGGTGTTTAGGCCCAATATTCCAGCGGCACATTTTTGCTGCCGAGTTGTGCAGTTACGAACACTTTGGGCTGTCCGCGTAGAACACTTGCTGACAGAGTAAAAAAGCGTGAGTAAGTTTTGGCTTCTATATCACCCAGTCGTAGGTGCAAACCAATTGGGCTATCTGCATTGAATATTTACTGACAAATAAAGAAAACGAGAGTATGCGTCCTTTTACGCTTTGTGGGACTGAAGGTTATCGGACCGGGACAGTCACTGCATGCACCACGTTGTCGTCACTGCCTGAACGGTTTTAGACACGACGAAACTTCCCTGAGAAGAATTAACCAAATAGGACTTCGAAGGCTTGTTATGGTCTACTTGATCGATTTATGTTTTGGTCCCTGGTCAGACAGACCTGGAAAGTTAGATGGAAGACCCAGGAGTAGAAGAGGTCATAGATCTCGTTTGACTTTCAAGTTTTATTCTGGTGGGGGTTGTTTCGTGGTCGCCGCGGCTCATCAGCAGAACTCGCCTGACGACTGAGGTGTTCTACCAGCGTGTAGCCAAATTCCCTTACGGCCGTCGTTTCATTCTTCGGAACACGTATCAAACCCCATGAGCCGCAAATCAGACTCAGTAATTTTGGAGCAGTCGAATGTGATCATTAAACACCAGCCATGGAATATTTACTTGACTTCAACTAGGTGTTTGTCTGTGCATTTGATATGGTCTCTCTCCTTCTCCAGATGGAACTTGACGCCATTAATGACGCCAGCAAAACGTCCTTACGTCACTTACGAGTGGCACTGGCGGGCGTGAAGACATTATCTCGCTTTCTTCTCCTTGTGGGTGCAGTTGGACTTCTATCTGCCTTCCGGTTCGGAGACCTTGAAATGTCGGTTAAGTAAAATATCTTTTGTTTATTCTTTCCGATGAGCATGTCGTTTTCATGAGTTGCATAATGTACAGGAGAGCCTAACTTATTTCAAATACTATCTTTGAGCGAGATAGCCCTATACAATGAACTATCATTTATACTCGGATGATTGCATTTCCTAAACTTTCTGGATATTTATCAAAGGCAATGAAAAATCGATATCATTCACCTTTTTCCCTCTCTTTAAGGTCGCTTTATGCATCCGGAGGTCTGACCTTTGGGACCAGTATTTTCCTGATAATGTTCTGCATTTGGTTCCAAAAACAGCTAGACCGAGTATACGCGGGCTTCAGCCAATTGGAATTTTTGACAGACGATGATGACACTGCCTGGGAGTAGGAATGATAATACAAACTTTGATCAATTTTGCAAGTTTACTTCTGCGTTCGAGGCTGTATATGTAGTTCTTTTGCATAAAAATATACTACGTATGCTGCTTCAGGCCTTGTAAAAATTAATAAAAACTGGCATTTTTTGAAGAAATAAAATTGTGACCGAAATAAAATGTGATTTTTTGACAGAAATTCCGTCGCAGGACGAGAAGTCTGTGGGCTCCAGCCGTATCTTGATCTCCCGCCCCTAGTCGACATCCGACCCAAGGCGCGGCTCGATGTTGGCTAGTCGATCCATATATTGATTTTCCAAGGCTGAGAAATACATGCGCCATCACGCGTCCATAACCCAAGCGGGGAGTCGACGAGCCGACTTCATCTGGGAGAGTCAGCGAAGGATGCAGGCGCGGCTACGTGAGTTGGAGGCGCTGGTTGGTTAGCGGCCGACAACCTCCGTCGAGAGATAGCCACTCAGCTACCTGAAAATCCAATGGGCTGGCCCCTACTTCTGGCAGTGGGTTTCTGGCAGCCGAATGCTCTACTAGTGGATGACGAGTTCTAATATCACCTGGTAGCGGACAAAAGTGATATCTGTTTGACATGTTTATCTCGAAAAGTCGATGTTTTTTCCATATTGGGTAGATGTGCCTTTGCTACCAGGGTAGGGCGGTTGTGGCAAAGGCCAACTTATGTAACTTCCGAACATATACGTGACTCAATTTGGTATTAGCGACCCTATCGGTCCTTCTGGGCCTCCTGGATAATTAAATGCGACGCACCTATCGGAAACGACGAGTTTCTTCATCCGTCCTCGAATGTGAGAACAGAGTGTAGCTATCTAGCGCACGTATCAGCCTGGGTCTTCAATGAACAGCCCCTTATTTTCACGGAAAACCTCGTCGTCATACCCGCAAATTCGGTGTTTTGGTGTCCCCTCTGATTCTTGCCTAAACACAATTAACGACAGGGTAGTCACCAAAAAAACACAAGTCAGTAACAACAAAAGACAGGAAGTTCGATCATGTCGCGCGTTCCACGCCGTTGCCACCCGATTATGTCGCGCTGGCGTGTGCACGACGTCGCAACGTGGCTAAGAACTGCAACCATTGAGCGAGCAGATTGCATCAGCGGAGTAACCAATGACTTGTTAGAGTTTGCTATCTCGAAAATTTGCATTTTCAGTACACTTACTCGATGCCGACTACTATTGGGTAGAAGAGATCGAAATCGTATCAAATTCGCATCTAGTTTGATCCCCAATCTTTTGAATTGACAATGACTTCAAAAATAGTCTCTTGTTCGAGGTTTTATCGATTGTAGCAATCAATCACAACACACACATTTCCTGAGCGGATCGTCCAGCCTACCATATAACCACTCATATGTCAACCTTGAAAGAATCCAATAGTCGAATTGTGACTCATATTTCATTGCTATCAAGGTGTCCTCTAGTGCATATTCTACTGACATCTACCATCCGCTCCCACTAATCAGAGTCAGGTCGTGGATTTTTGGTAGATAGGGAACGCCCGCTACTATTTCGGTAAATTCGTTGCCCTTTTTACATTGCCTTCTACCATTGTAGTATAAAAACCCGGCATGCTAAACGGTCTGCATTTTTCAGTCCGGTAATATCAGTGGATGATACTCACAGTTACCTACAACCGGCATGGGTCAGGTAGGTGGACCAGTGGCCGAAAGTCTGGTCGAAAGTGCTCCATGGCTAATAAATCCGGTTCTGGCATGTATATTTCCAGCCTGGCACTGAGAGGCTTTTTGATAATAGTGATAAGGAGGCCTCAAATGTTTTTTTGATTTTCCGGTGGAACCTACACAGGCTTAGCCTAATGTGCAGCGGAAAAACGCACACAGAGCGCGTAGCCCAGCCTAAAAAAACAGTGAGAATATTGGGATACCTAAACTAACCACAGAACTTCCGACTGGGGAGTTTCAGCAGATACAGCTGGAAACCAACCAGACACATTGCGAAAAATGGAGTTTCTTCATTTCTGTTTGTCTACGCCAATGGGGTTTAGCCGCTGGCTTTAGTGAGAATTCTTGCAGGGTTTTTATAACCTCCAGGTCGTCCCTGGGATGAGTTTGGACACGATCAGAAATCATCAGGTAAATGCGGCTTTTGTTCCAGAAGTCTATTTGTCCCACTCGCAGCATAGTCGTACTTCTTCTGTTCATTTTGGATAGAATCTGCTCTTACCTAAAAATTTTAATGGCAGTGATAGCTCACCGATCGTTCTTACGGACCTCACTCGTCCCGTTGTGCCTTATGGACTCTCCCTCTCTCGAGCCTAACCAGCAGCCGCACAGCGGCGCACAATATAGGCAGAAGAATATTACCGACAAGGACAAGGGAGACTGGGATGGTCATTTCTGGCTTATTGGCCGTCGTCAGCCAGTCATACCCAATCCCGAGGTTCGAACTCGCCACCTGTTAGCTAGAAGTCCACGCCTCTAACCACTGGGCCACGAGCCCGTTGCCCTGTCGGTTTCGATCGGGAATATACAATGGTAGGGGCAGCTCACCAATCGTTCATACGGAACTCACTTGTTCCATTGTGCGTTACGGGCTCTCTCGCGAGCCCAACCAACAGACGCACGATATAGGCAAAATGGTACTACCGACAAAGACAAGGGAGTCTGGAATGGCCATTTCCGGCATCTGCCGTCTGTAATCTTTTGTTATGTCTACTCGTTACAGCAGTCAGGCTATCACAAAAAACGACGTCTGCCGCTTGTCCCACCGAGAGAGTTCTGCGTGGGTCAGTTTATAATGAGACGGACAACCGCAGTTTCCCCTCCCGCAGCGATGGCAAGAAAAAGTCAGGACTGCCGAAAGCAGGCGCGTTACAAGATTCCCCTACGCGCGCCACACACGACCTTGTCCCAATCCAGATGCACCCACCCCGCAAAGTACAGAGGGTACGAAGGGTTCTGACAGCGTGAGTTTAGAAGGAAGAGAAGCGGAGAGGACTGACGCCTTGATCCTCCCAGGTATTCGAGACACTGATCGCCTTGTGGACAAGAAAAAGCCTTTTAAACAGTCTAAAGCATGCCACATACCTGCAGCATCTGTTAGTCACAGTAAAATTAGTGGCGGTAAACACTTTGACCCCGCACGCGCAAAAGGATCCCATCCAGATCCTGTGGGGGTCTTGACCCCAGTTAATTATCTTCGGACCCTGTTGCAACTTGATGCATGCTAAGCCCTCCTAATAACTCGCGCTTTGTGGCATGATATTGCAGTCGGTCGCTTGCAGTTGTAGTGTCTCAACCACATGATTTCTATCGAGTTCAGGGCTCGCGACACTTTCTCGACGGCATGTGGATGGAGAAATGTGCTGGCAATTAGATAATGCAAGGAATTTTTGGAAGAAACAATAGGCAATTCTCTCTCGGGGTCTTTAGCCGGATGCTTATAGTAAACGGCCCTCGACAAGGTTTTCGGCAACCGAAGTTAACTGTCACCCGCTGAGCTCGAAAAACAAACTACAAACGGAAAATGAAGGAAGTCAGAACATTCCGCCCTCGTTGGGAGATGTACTTCGACCGGAAAGCCCGTGAAACAGTGACTGACATCTTGTAGAATCGAAAAGATTATTTAGGTGAGATTGCAGGGACAACAGACATGTATACACCCCGACTTACTGGATTATACGGCATACTTCCAAACACCGAAATGATCTTGTTCCAGGTAGACCCATTAAAATAATTTACTGGTTATTAAGTTGATCACCAATATCTTTACAGAGAAAGTTGATTGTTCCAGCTGAAAGTCTACGAGTAACCCATTCCATCGGCCGTTTTTTAAAAAAAAACACGCCCTTTAGAGATGGAGTATTTGAACGCTTAGGAAATTCACATTCTACATCGTCATCAGTATCTCGTATGCATTTTGACCACAGCGTGCCTTTACATATATCTAGGCTTCTAACACCACGCGGTTTTAAGATGCCTGTAGAAATGAGCCCAAATAGCATTCCAATCGCGCCAGCAGACGCGTATGTGAACCCTCAGATTCGAGCGGTTTAAGTGGCTTCTAAGCCCTTGCATAATTTTTCCACACCGAAATTGTATAGTCTTTCAAGAGCGTGCTTAGGAGGCCCTGTTAGTGGAAATAGACGATTAAGCATCATGCTAGTATCGAATCTCTAAGCGAGGAAAGACAGTTTGTAGAAGAATCCATGACTCCATAAAATAAATGTTCCCTCTCATTGCTTTTCCTCCCCCCGAAAGTGCCGACACGGTTGATGAAAATGTTCCCGGTCGAAAGATTGCATGTCACGGTGTCGGCGTAATTACCCGGATGGATGAAACCAATAGATCCTACAGCTTTTGCATTTGCAAAAGTAGTGAAGCTTACAGCTCGTAGGCATGGGCAGGCCTGTTTTGTGTCTCGCCTGCCTACTTGAGACACTGTCGCCTCTGACGTCCAAATGAACTAGGACTCCGCCCTCAAAATCCATGGGCGATGATTTGATGATAATGACGACAGTCATTCGTCCATTGGTCATTCTTTAGCATCATTAGATTTCCTCGTCGAACATGGAGTATGGATACCCCCAGGAACTACAGGGTCCCTCGCATTAAACTCCCGGAGGGGTTCTTATCCCGTGTCCCATCTTTAACTCTAACCCCGATGCTAACTTTCATAACCCTAACTATAAATTAAAGACTAACCCACACAACTTTGGCACTAATCCTAAACCTCCTTCCCCATATATCCCCGCCCAGTCGGCTTTCGTTGGTTCATGGTTGCGGATTATAAACAAGTGGAGTTGTCCTCGAAATGGTCAGAAACAATAGTTCTCCGTTTCATTAAGTACTGGCTTCGACCCTTTATGATAGAACAGAAATGAGACCACTAAAACCTGTAAGGCTCGCCGAAGTGTTCGGGGAATGCGATTTGCCACCAATGACAACTGCAAAAACGAAACCCACGGAAATCTCCTAAACAACAGTTTTTCAACCCCTACCGTGTAATATGCACTCGATCTTAAAATGTTCTCTCGGTACATTGCGCCAAGTCTGGGGGTGGTGGCGATTAGAAGTTAAAAACCCCTTGCACGGGAAGTGATACTCGATGGAATTTAGCGCAAGGTCACCTGATCAATTGATTGACTGATACCTGTTATACAGGGAGGACGGCACATGGACCCATGCCCCACCGACGAATCTCCCAGACGGACAGTTTGATAGAGTTCATAATTTGAAGTTATATCGATCGTTTGTTGATGGGGATTATGCAAATATGAGCTCCGTACCGGTGGTCTGATTTTATACAGGGCGCAAGTTTACAGCGAGTTTCGTGTTCCTACAATAAAATCAGAAATGATGGCTACTAACAGAGTTTCAGTAGACAGACGAAGCGATCACTTGGAAGAAGTGGATTTGGGCCCCCTACGTAGTTCCCTGGCATCATGCTGGTGAAACTCGGCACTAGACAGCAAACCACCACTTAACTCGCCGGTTCGTGATAGAGTAGTCTGAACTCAGGCAAAGGAAATGTAGAATAATTAGAAAACATCAATCTGTTAAGACACCGACTGACAAGTTCAGCGCTCGAAGAACTCGATTTATTTAACACACGAAATGGAAATTTGCAGTGAAGAGATGATATTTAGTAAGAATATATTTTAAGCAATAATATGCCCGGGTAAGTTGTTTCGCGTGGTTACTGAAGGATCTCCTCCAACCGTTTAACAATTTTAATCAACTTTGATGCCCCGTTAGCAGCAAGGATCAGGAAAGGTAGTAAAATAAGGGCGATCGCCAGCATTGTGCCTCCCAAGACGACACTAAGCCTGAAAGCAGAAAGCTCTTCAGTAAATAAACGCGAAAGTGGAAATCAAAGGGGAGGAAGCAGCACTTTTTGTGGATTTTCAGCCCAGTGTGGGCGTCCATCTTCAGAGGCGGTAGGGAACTGACAATGGATTGTGGGGTTTCTCGACTAGGCAGCTCAGGAATTTGCGTTCGCGCGCACGATCGTCACAAGTGATGCGGTCCACTGATGTCCCCCCACACTTAGACTGCGCCTAAATAATGTTAATTGTGCGACCTGAGATCTGCCTGCGGAGTAGATTGCTTCCCATTTCATAAAACCCCGTATATCAGTCTAACTCCCTCCTACCACACTTTGCGCTCTTACTAGCAGATGACCTGTCTCCGTGCTCGGCCAAGGATTCACTTAGTCAACGTTTGATGAGAAACCACAAAGTCCTCTTCTCCCGCATGTTTTCTAACAGTGATCTTCCATACGGACCTGAATGTTCACACAAGCAAACCGACTGCCATTATGATCAACTGAAACAATTGTGGCAATGGTGAATGAGTCCTGGGCTAAATGTGCACCACAGCACTCACAGATCGAGAGTCTTTCAGGCAACTGGTGCGTAAAATAGATAAAAGGAAAGCGAGAGAAAGACAGAGGTCGATCATCTTTTACCACTCTTAAAATTAACCCAGTCCGCTATCGGAGAGCAGTCGAGGGGTAGGGGGAAGAATGCTTGGATAGAGAGAACTCTGGATCTACGGGTAACAGAGCGCTAAATATCTGGCAGATGATTTCATGGCTTTCTGTGCATACCAGTAAGTAGCGATTTGCTGTGACCTTGAACGGCAGGATTCCAATCGAAGTCGTCCCTGCCCATGGCGTGAGACTTTAGCCATAAGGCGTAATTTTTCACCAATAGCAGTAGGAGTTAGCATCAAACTTCATGCGCAATTTTCTTATTCAACGTGAAGAGGTCAGGAGAAGTTATGCAATATATATTACCAAGATATTGGGAGAGGGGCAAACTTTAGGCCGAAACAAATTCAAAGCGACCGAATTTTTAGCATTTCGCAAAAAAATCGTTTTTTTAACCAGGTCGCTTTTCTGACGGTCAATTTTCATAAACGTAACGGGCGATTAGGTCTATCAAAGCCGGACTCTCTGACGAGGTCTCTCATTGACCGATATCTAGGGCTCAAACCTCTCCTCGATAGACAGGACACGCTGCCATCTGGAGAAAATAATTTAATTATAGTCGACGTCTTATTAAGCAGGGTCCATAATCACAAGACGCATAGCACACTGTGTCAAGTTTCACCCCACCCCCAAGTATAGTCATATGTGTGGCTGCATGGAGATCACATTTTAAATCCAGTTTGCAGACTACCGTCTTCACCTCTGACTTAGAAATTGAACACGAGGATAATTTTAACCCCTCTATTTTTAACTCAGTTTTCGTTATGATGTTTCTTGGAGACGCATTCGCACTTTGTGGGACGTCTCAAGCCCAAAGACATGCCATAAAGTACTTTAAACTATAGCCTGTTCTTTGGCAAGGATCAGTTAATGCGCGTATGCACAGTACAACTTACATTTCCTGACTGTTTTTTATTAGATGGGTTTGTTAAACCAGACAGGCGGGTCAATCTGGCGACCAGACAGGTCTGATGAAGATCCCTCAGTGTGAGGGCATTCCTCCAACCCTTCATCGTAACGACGTGAAACTTGCATATGCGTCCGCCTACAGAGCATGCATCAACACCTGTGACCTCGAGTATGAACCTCAAACTGCTGACAAGTACGGTGAGTGACCGATTTCTGAAGCGCATTGTCGATCAGTAAGGACAATTTAAGTGGGGTTGTAAGACTAATTCTCTTGGGGCATAATCCTATAGCATTCCGGACTCGGCGGGATGTCAACTTTTGAACGCACTTCTTTTCAATCTCCTGTAGAAATCATATTCGGCAAAAAAGTGACCACTTAATTAGCACGCATTTTTCCCATTGATTTTCGATGGTCTTATAAATTAAAATATAACTTATAAAAAACATGACAACATTATTTTTTCTTTCACGCGTTTAATACAGAATCACGCCAACTTTATACCTTATACTCGAAGCAGGAGTATAATTTGGTTTTAAAAAAGTTTCTAATTATGAGAATTTTGATGACCGTGCAATGTCCATTCATACAGCATCGTACCTGTCCGGTTACCACTGCTCCTCATGAAGTGGACAACGTAGTCCGCATCCATTGTAAAATTGTATTGACTGAATAGAATGTTTCTTTAAAGGCTTAAAGGGGTATACGACTTTCTTTATGCAGAACTCATACATCTTATAGACTGAAACCATTAGGTGCTAATGCATTGGCTGAGCAGGTTCTAAATTATTCAGGAATAAGAAAACTTTTTTAAAACATAAATATACTCCTCCTCCACGTAAAAAATGTAAATTTAACTTGACATTGTATCAAACGCGTGAAAGAAAGCATACTTCTGTGTATGTTTTTTAAAAAATATATTTGAATTTATAAGACCACCGAAAATAAGTGCGAAAATGTATGCTTCTTAAGCAGTCACTTTTTTGCCGAACACAGTTTCTACAGGAGATTGAAAGGAAATGCATTTAAAAACCGACATCCCGCCAAATCCCAAATATTACAGGATCTTGCTACAAACTAATCACTACCCCCACCCAAGTTATCCTTCCTGACCGAAAATGCATTTCAGAATTTTGACCAACATTGCATGAGATCGGTCACTCACTGTTCTTGTGAGTCAGCATCTAGGAGACCAGCGACAACCGTTGACGTGTCTAAATGAGAACCATTCGGTATCTATAAGGCTAAAGTCCTCGCTGACAACCCATGCCCAGCGGATGGGACACATCTTCGGCTTTTTTTCTTCAATACGTCACCTAATAATCTCACCTCATTTTTTCCAGTTATAACCCCCAGGGGTCTTTTGTTCTGGCAGTCCATCCGGGAATTCCGACGATGTTTTCTAATGTACCTACACCCAATCCCAACATCATATAGCTGGTCAGCTCGCACAGCGGACTGGTCCAGTAGAGAGGAAGCAGAGAATGAGGCCGAATCGGGAGACTGTCGCCAAGGCACTTCGTCGCAAATGTACAACATAGTCCGCATTCATAGCAAAAGTTTATGAACTCTAGGTGATATCTTTGTTAAGGCATAGAAAAATATGTTATTTTCTTTACGCAGAACACATGCATCTTGTAGACTGAAATCACTAAGTGCTTACACATTGAATAATCAGGCTACGAATTATACAGCAATTAGAAAACGTTTTTAAAAAACTTTTTTAAAAAACCGGTTTTATAACTAAAATAAAAACCTTTTTCTCAGTTCCTGTGGGCAGGTACGGCGAATAGAACCAAAAGAGTATAAAAACATTATTCGAAGTGGTTAGCCCTACAAGTAGGGAACACGGCAGTAACGGAGCGATCCAAGCTGCTATGTCAATACACCCTCGCGACCGCGGGTTCTCGCTCTCCATATTCCTGGAGAATCCTCTCCACTAGAGAGCATAACCTTTTCTTGGAGCCCTGAGTTAGCTGTGGCGACAACCTACCTCCAGCATAACACCGAGTAAAAGGACGGACGTCGTGTCATAACGACTATGCACTAGCTCACTTCCTCCACTTCCTTCAGCTGGCGACGAAACCGGCCACTGTCCTACGAAGTGAGGGCAAGGGCGGTGACTTCCACGTGGAGTTGTTCATAATGAATCAGACTTGCACTGTATCTACCGCACTCTGTCTTTCAACGTCCCATCCCCCCTACAGGCCACGTAGTAAGAGGGAGTCAGGATAACCGGATGTGTGCGCGGGCGGAAAAACTTAAGCCTTCTACACATAACTTGGCCCCTTACTGCATTTCCCTCAGGCTCATTTCTTAAAGGCGGTTTCGGATGACACACAAGTGACAATGCATATTAAACTTTGGACCGTGCCTGAAAGGGTCTGTTTCGAAAGAGTTACTCCAAGTTCGCGCATTAGTTTCCTCGGAAATTAAACAAGGCAGGTTGAGACTGGAGTTCATATACCAGAAAACACACAGGGAAAGCTGGAGGACCCACTAACGAACCGAACCACTCGCAGCTGCGTCAGGCTCAGTATAAGATCGGCTCAGCAGGCGTCGCTGGGCTTTTAGCTAATACCTGTGTTGCTAGTGCGGTAAATCATTGCACAAGTGACAGTGCCATAAAGACTACGGTAAAAAGGAGCCACTGCAGTCTGGCACTCATTGTTGAATAGGGGAGATTTATTACGTGAGCTGGCAGCCCTTTAAACCACGACTAACAGCGTGCCAGGACAACAAGACGCCTGGAAAAGAGAGTACGTGAACACATACCTGCCTGGCTAATCAGAGGTGAAAAGAAATCGATTTCAAGTTCTATTTTCGCACATCTTGTAGATACGAATCACCGAGTCGATGCCAAAGAAGCATTTCAGGTTGTCTACCGGACACCAGCTAGCTTCTCCAGAAGACTACGTCAAAGGGGTGATAGCGACAGCCGAGGCAGTGGCTATACGGCTAGTCAATCCAGTGCTATGTTGTCAGAAGACTCTGACACAGGCGCTCTGTCTTCCGTGGCCAACGCCGACCCCAGATGATGATTGCACGTCGCCCAGCCTCCTGATGGCAGTGGTGCACGCACAACGTACCCGACGTACAAACATTACTCACAGCCTATGTTCCCCCTCCCCATCGCCCCCTTGACCCAATGACCACGGCACGCCGACCACACCATAGCACGCCTCGCCATGCGAGTGGCGTGTGAACGATGAGTGACGTGGGAACGATGAGTGTTAATAGCCCCCGAATCACTTACAACCCCTGTAACTTCACATAATTTCCACTTTTATGTAACTGTTTTGACTTGATTACGAGTTACCGAAAACATATGTTTGCCAAATCGACTTTTCAATTGTAACATGGGAATATTCACTGAACTAAGAAGATCCAAGTCCGTCGCATTTTTAATGGCGAGGAATGCAGTACTTATCCATTTGAATGGGGCCCCCAATGTCGGCCTCAGTCCATCCCCCGCCGCTCAGGCTTCCATTCCTTGTGCACCAGTCTTCTGTCTGAGCCTGACAGATGAAACTGAGTGCGGTGCGTGGAAGTCTCCGTCTAGGTTGCGTCACGTGATTAAACTCTGCAAACGTCCCCCGACTTGTTGACACTATTAACTCGCTCACCATACCATTGGAAATGTTAATTTAATGGGTGTGCTGGCAATTAATCAAAAGCAAACGTTCGACGGAACTGACATCCTTTGATCTAAATGCGACTTTCCGTGGATATTTGCGATAGACCACTGCCATCTGCATACAGTTTCAGAGGAGAGCGCTTGATACATGGAGCTGCTCCATACAGATATACTCCTGCATAAAATTAACGAAATAAATTGCAATAATCTTCTCTCTAGCAACCCAAGCAGAAACCTAGTTCAAACTAAAAAATGGACTCGCCATGTGAGGTCAAAGGCACAGCTTACGCCTGCGTCCCGCCAGAATTTAGGGAAAAATGACTATTTCTCACTCAGTGGAGCTTGTGCTGCATAGACCTCAGGACAGGTAGTTCACAGTCTCAATTTCGGCAAGATTTGCTGCTGGCGTATGACTCATATCTCCAGCACCCAACTGAAGAACCCGCGGGCTTCATTCAAACTCCTGGTCTTCTTACTCATCATGCCAGTTCGAGCGTCGCAAGAGACGAAGTAAGTAGCCTGGTCGCATCAGCGGGGACTTGCGCACGATTTAACTTAAACTGAGGGAGAGAGTGGCTTTCGCCGCATCCACCGCACTCTCTCCTCTCCCACCCACCCTGCTCTGAATACAAGACGATAACAAGAATTCCGACGCCTCAAAGCACTGGGCCACGGATCTTTTGTCCTATCGGTTTCGATCGGCTCGAGCCTCCGGTGTTCCACACCCTGGGATTGGGTATGACTGGCTGAGGACGGCCGGTAAGCCAGAAATGACCATTCCAGTCTCCCTTGTATTTGTTAGTAATAACATTCTGTGTGTATCACGCGTCGCTGTGCGGCTGCTGGTTGGGCTCGAGAGAGGGAGAGCCCGTAAGGCACAACGGAACGAGTGAGTTCCGTAAGAGTGATCGATG
>CACRXP010000731.1:31083-42991 GCA_902702965.1 Spirometra erinaceieuropaei
GTTACCTACAACCGGCATGGGTCAGGTAGGTGGACCAGTGGCCGAAAGTCTGGTCGAAAGTGCTCCATGGCTAATAAATCCGGTTCTGGCATGTATATTTCCAGCCTGGCACTGAGAGGCTTTTTGATAATAGTGATAAGAAGGCCTCAAATGTTTTTATTGACTTTCCGGTGGAACCTACACAGGCTAACCCTAATGTGCAGCGGAAAAACGCATACAGAGCGCGTAGCCTAGCCTAAAAAAACAGTGAGAATATTGGGATACCTAAACTAACCCCAGAACTTCCGACTGGGGAGTTTCAGCAGATACAGCTGGAAACAAACCAGACACATTGCGAAAAATGGAGTTTCTTCATTTCTGTTTGTCTACGCCAATGGGGTTTAGCCGCTGGCTTTAGTGAGAATTCTTGCAGGGTTTTTATAACCTCCAGGCCGTCCCTGGGATGAGTTTGGACACGATCAGAAATCATCAGGTAAATGCGGCTTTTGTTCCAGAAGTCTGTTTGTCCCACTCGCAGCATAGTCGTACTTCTTCTGTTCATTTTGGATAGAATCTGCTCTTACCTAAAAATTTTAATGGCAGGGATAGCTCACCGATCGTTCTTACAGACCTTACTCGTTCCGTTGTGCCTTATGGACTCTCTCTCCCTCGAGCCTAACCAGCAGCCGCACAGCGGCGCACGATAAAGGCAGAATAATATTACCGACAACGACAAGGGAGACTGGGATGGTCATTTCTGGCTTATTAGCCGTCGTCAGCCAGTCATACCCAACCCCGAGGCTCGAACTCGCCACCTGTTAGCTAGAAGTCCACGCCTCTAACTACTGGGCCACGAGCCCGTTGCCCTGTCGGTTTCGATCGGGAATATACAATGGTAGGGGGCGCTCACTGATCGTTCATACGGAACTCACTTGTTCCGTTGTGCGTTACGGGCTCTCTCGCGAGCCCAACCAACAGACGCACGGTATAGGCAAAATGGTATTACCGACAAAGACAAGGGAGACTGGAATGGCCATTTCCGGCATCTGCCGTCCGTAATCTTTTGTTATGTCTACTCGTTACAGAAGTCAGGCTATCACAAAAAATGACGTCTGCCGCTCGTCCCACCGAGCGAGTTCTGCGTGAGTCAGTTTATAATGAGACGGACAACCGCAGTTTCCCCTCCCGCAACGATGGCAGGAAAAAGTCCGCACTGCCGAAAGCAGGCGAGTTACAAGACTCCCCTACGCGCGCCACATACGACCTTATCCCCAATCCAGATGCATCCACCCAACAACGTACACAGGGTACGAAGTGTTCTGGCAGCGTGATTGGAAGGATGAGACGCGGAGAGGACTGACGCTTTGATCCTCCCAGATATTCGAGACACTGGTCGTCTTGTGGACACTAAAAAATTTTTTTAAACAGTCTAAAGCATGCTCCATACCTGCAACATCTATTAGTCACAGCAAAATTAGTGGCGGCTGAGGTAAACTCTTTGTCCCCGCAAGCACAAAAGGATCCAATCCAGACCCTGTGGGTGTCTTGACCCAATTTAAATAACTTCGGACCCTGCTGCAACTTGATGCATGCTAAGCGCTCCTAATTACTCGCGCTTTGTGGCATGTTATTGCAGTCGGTCGATTGCAGTTATAGTATCTCAACCACATGATTTCTATCGAGTTCAGGGCTCGCGACACTTTCTCGACGGCATGTGGATGGAGAAATGTGTTGGCAATTAGATAATGCAAGGAATTTTTGGAAGAAACAATAGGCAACTCTCGCTCGGGGTTTTTAGCCGGATGCTTACGGTAAACGGCCCTCGACAAGGTTTTCGGCAACCCTAATTAACTGTCGTCCGTTGAGCTCTAAAATCCAACAAAAAACGGAAAACGACGGGAGTCAGAACATCCCGCGCTCGTTGGGAGATGTACTACGAATGGAAAGCCCGTGAAACAGTGACTGACATCTTTTAAGAGTCGAAAAGATTATTTAGGTGGGATTGCAGGGACTGCAGTCATGTATGCACCCCGATTTACTGAGAAAAACACGTCCTTTAGAGATGGAGCATTCGAACGCTTAGGAAATTCACGAGCTACATCGTCATCAGTATCTCGTATGCATTTTGACCACAGCGTGCCTTTACATATATCTAAGCTTCAAACATCACGTGGTTTTAAGATTCCTATAGAGCTGAACGAAAATAGCGTTCCAGTCGCGCCAGCAGACGGGCCACGAGCCCAATTGCCCTGTCGGTTTCCATCGGGAATATACAATGGTAGGGGTAACTCACCGATCTGTCATACGGAACTAACTTGTTCTGTTGTGCCTTACGGACTCTCTCTCTCGAGCCCAACCAGCAGCCGCACTGCGACACCCGATATAGGCAAAATGGTTTTACCGACAAAGACAAGGGAGAATGGAATGGCTATTTCTGGCGTCTGTCGTCGGTAGTCTTTTGTTAAGTCTACCCGTTATAGCAGTCAGGCTATCACAAGAAACGACGTTTGCCGATTGTCCCACCGAGCGAGTTCTGCGTGAGTAAGTTTATAATGAGACGGACAACCGCATTTTCCCCTTCCGTAACGATAGCAGGAAAAAGTCAGGACTGCCCAAAGCAGGCGCGTTACAAGACTCCCTCACGCGTGCCACATACGACCTTGTTCCCAATCCAGATGCACTCGCTCGGCAAACGCTTAGGAAATTCACATGCTACATCATCATCAGTATCTCGTATGCATTTTGACCACAGCGTGCCTTTACATATATCTAAGCTTCCAACATCACGCGGTTTTAAGATTCCTATAGAAAGGAACCAAAATAGCATTCCAATCGCGCCAGCAGACGCGTATGTGAACTCTCAGATTCGAGCGTTTTAAGTGGCTTCTAAGCCCTTGCATAATTTTTCCACACCGAAATTGTATGGTCTTTCGAGAGGGTGCTTAGGAGGCCCTGTTAGTGGAAATAGACGATTAAGCATCATGCTAGTATCGAATCTCTAAGCGAGGAAAGACAGTTTGTAGAAGAATCCATGACTCCATAAAATAAATGTTCCCTCTCATTGCTGTTCCTCCCCCGTAAGTGCTGACACGGTTGATGAAAATGTTCCCGGTCGAAAGATTGCATGTCACGGCGTCGGCGTAATTACCCGGGTGGATGCAACCAATAGATCCTACAGCTTTTGCATTTGTAAGAGTATTGAAGCTGACAGCTCGTAGGCATGGACAGGTCTGTTTTGCGTCTCGCCTGCCTACTTGAGACACTGTCGTCATTAGGTCATTCTTGAATTAGCTGTGACAGCCTCTGACGTCCAAATAAACTAGGACTCCGGCCTCAAAATCCGTGGGCGATGATTTGATGATCATGACGACAGCCATTCGTCCATTCGTCATTCTTTAGCATTATTAGATTTCCTCGTCGACCATGGAGTATGGATACCCCCCAGGAACTACAGGGTCCCTCGCATTAAACTCCCGGAGGGGTTCTTATCCCCGTGTCCCATCTTTAACTCTAACCCCGATGCTAACTTCCATAACCCTAACTATAAGTTTAAAACTAAGCCTCATAACTTTGTCACTAATCCTAACCCTCCTTCCCCATATATCCCTGTCCAGCCGGCTTTCGTTGGTTCATGGTTGCGGATTATGAACAGTAGAGTCGTCCTCGAAATGGTCAGAAACAACAGTTCTCTGTTTCACCAAGTACTGGCTTCGACCCTTTATGACAGAACAGAAATGACACCAGTCAAACCCGTAAGGCTCGCTGAAGTGTTCGGGGAATGCGATTCGCCACCAATGACAACCGCAAAAACAAAACCCACGGAAATCTCCTAAACAACAGTTTTTCAACTCCTACCGTGTAATATGCATTCGATCTTAAAATGTGCTCTCGGCACATTGCGCCAGGTCGTAGGTTGTGACAATTAGAAGTTAAAATCCCCTTACACGGGAATAGGTACTCGCTGAAAGTTAGCTCAAATTCACCTGATCGATTGATTGACTGATACCTGTTGTACAGGGAGGGCGGCACTTGTACCCATGCCCCACCGACGGATCACCCAGACGGGCAGTTTGATATAGATCGTAATTTGAAGATATAGCGATCGTTTGTTGATGGGGATTATGGAAATATGAGCCCCGTGCCGGTGGTCTGATTTTATAAAGGGCGCAGGTTTACAGTGAGTTTCGTGTGCCCACCGTGAAATCAGAAATGATGGCTACTAACAGAATTACAGTAGACAGACGAAGCGATCAGTTGGAAGAAGTGGATTGGGGCCCCGTACGTAGTTCCCTGGCATCATGCTGGTGAAACTCGGCACTAGACAGCAAACCACCACTTAACTCGTCGGTTCGTGATAGAGTAGTCTGAACTCAGGCAAAGGAAATGTAGAATAATTAGAAAACATCAATCTGTTAAGACACCGACTGACAAGTTCAGTGCTCGAAGAACTCGATTTATTTAACACACGAAATGGAAATTTGCAGTGAAAAGATGATATTTAGTAAGAATATATTTTAAGCAATAATATGCCCGGGTAAGTTGTTTTGCGTGGTTACTGAAGGACCTCCTCCAACCGTTTAACAATTTTAATCAACTTTGATGCCCCGTTAGCAGCAAGGATCAGGAAAGGTAGTAAAATAAGGGCGATCGCCAGCATTGTGCCTCCCAGGACGACATTAAGCCTGAAAGCAGAAAGTTTTTTCAATAAATAAACGCGAAAGTGGAAATCAAAGGGGAGGAAGCAGCACCGTTTACGGACTTTCAGCCCAGTGTGGGTGTCCATCTTCAGAGACGGAGGGGAAATGACAATGGATTATCGGGTTTCTCGGCCAGGCAAATCAGGAATTTGCTTTCGCGCGCACGATCGTCACAAGTGATGAGGTCCACTGATGCTCCCCCCACTTAACCTGAGCCTTACTAATGTTAATCGTTCGACCCGAGATCTGCCTGCGGAGTGGATTGCTTGCCATTTCATAAACCCCCGTATATCAGCCTAACTCCCTCCTACCACATTTTGCGTTCTTACTAGCAGACAGAATGTCTACGTGGTCGGCCAAGGATGCACTTGGTCAACGTTTGATGAGAAACCACAAAGGCCGTCTTCTCTCGCATGTTTTCTAACAGTGATCCTCTGTACGAACCTGAATGTTCACACAAGCAAACCGACTGCCATTATGATCAAGTAAATTATTGTGGCAATGGTGAATGAGTCTTGGGCTATATGTGCATCACAGCACTCACAGATCGAGAGTCTTTCACGCCACTGGTGCGTAAAATAGATAAAATGAAAGCGAGAGAAAGAAGAGGTCGATCATCTTTTGCCACTCTTAAAATTAACCCAGTCCGCTATCGGAGAGCAGTCGAGGGGTAGGGGGAAGAATGCTTGGATCGATAGAACTCTGGATCTACGGGTAACAGAGGGCTAAATATCTGGCAGATGATTTCATGGCTTTCTGTGCATATCAGTAAGTAGCGATTTGCTGTGACCTTGAACGGCAGGATTCCAATCGAAGTCGTCCCTGCCCATGGCGTGAGACTTTAGCCATAAGACGTAATTTTTCACCGATAGCAGTAGGAGTGAGCATCAAACTTCATGCGCAATTTTTCTATTCAATGTGAAGAGGTCAGGAGAAGTTAGGCAGTATATATTACCAAGATATTGGCAGACTGGCAAACTTTCGGCGGAAACAAATTCAAAGCGACCGACTTTTTAGCATTTCGCAAAAAAGTTTTTCATTTTAACTAGGCCGCTTTTCTAACGGTCAGTTTTCATAAACGTAACGAATGATTATGTCTTTCAAAGCCGGAATTTCTGTCGAGATCTCCCAGTGACTGATATTTAGGGCTCACACCTCTCCTCGATAGACAGGACACGCTGCCATCTGGAGAAAATAATTTAATTATAGTCGACGTCTTACTAAGCAGGGTTCATAATCACAAGACGCATAGCACACTGTGTCAGGTATCACCCCACCCCCACGTACAGTCATATGTGTGGCAGCATGGAGATCACATTTTAAATCCAGTTTACAGACTACCGTCTTCACTTCTGACCTAGAAGTTTAGCACGAGGATAATTTTAACCCCTCTATTTTTAACTCAGTTTTCGTTATGATTGTTCTTGGAGACGCATTCGCACTTTGAGAGACGTCTCAAGCCCAAGGACATGCCAGAAAGTACTTTAAACTATAGCCTCTTTTTGGCAAGGATCAGGTAATGCGCGGATGCACAGTACAGCTTTTATTTCCTGACTGTTTTTTCTTAGATGGGTTTGTTAAACCAGACAGGCGGGTCAATCTGGCGACCAGAGAGGTCTGATGAAGATCCCTCAGTGTGAGGGCATTCCTCCAACCCTTCACCGTAACGACGTGAAACTTGCATATGCGTCCGCCTACAGAGCATGCATCAACACCTGTGACCTCGGGTCTGACCCTCGAACTGCTAACAAGTACAGTGAGTTGGCCAAATTTCTGAAGCGCATTTTCGATCAGGAGGGATAACTTAAGTGGGGTTGTAAGACTAATTCTCCTGTTGCATAATCCTATAACATTTCGGACTCGGCGGGATGCCAACTTTTGAAGCCACTTCTTTTCAATCTCCTGTAGAAACCATATTCGGCAAAAAGTGACCACTTAAGTAGCATGCATTTTTCCCATTGATTTTCGATGGTCTTATAAATTCAAATATAAATTATAAAAACATGAGCAAAATTATTCTTTCACGCGTTTAATACAGAATCACGCCAACTTTATACTTTATACTCGAAGCAGGAGTATAATTTGGTTTTAAAAAAGTTTCTAATTATGAAAATTTTGAAGACTGTGCAAGGTCCATTCATACGGTATCGTACCTGTCCAATTACCACAGGTCCTTATGAAATGGACAACGTAGTCCGCATCCATTGTAAAATTTTATTGACTCAATGCAATGTCTTTTTAAAGGCATAGAAGGGTATATGATTTTCCTTACGCGGAAGGCATGCGCCCTGTAGACTAAAATCACTAGGCGCTAATGCAACGGCTGATCACCCTCCAAAATTCCCGGGAGTTAGAAAACTTTTTTAAAACATACATGTACTCCTCCTCTGCGTATAAAATGTAAATTTGACGTAAGCCTGTATCAACGGCGTGAAAGGAAGCATACTTCTGTGTTTGTTTTTTATAAACTATATTTGAATATATAAGCACACCGAAAATAAGTGCGAATAATGTATGCTACTTAAGTAGTCACTTTTTCTAACGAACACAGTTTCTGTAGGAGATTGAAATGAAATGCATTCAAAAACCGACATCCTGCCAAATCCTAAATATTACGGGATCTTGCTGCAAGCTAATCACTATTACACCCCCATCTAAGTAATCCTTCCTGAGCGAAAATGCATTTCAGAATTTTGACCAGCATTTCATGAGATCGGTCACTCACTGTTCTTGTGAGTCAGCATCTGGGAGACCAGCGACAGCCGTTGACGCGTCTGCATGAGGACCATCCGGTATCTATAAGGCTGGAGTCCTCGGTGACAACCCATGCCCAGCGGATGGGACACATCTTCGGCTTTTTTTCTTCAATACGTCACCTATTAATCTCACCTCATATTTTTCAGTTATAACCCCCAGGTGTCTTTTGTTCTGGCAGTCCATCCGGGGAATTCCGACGATGTTTTCTAATGTCCCTACACCCAATCCTAACATCATATAGCTGATCGGCTCGCACGGCGGACTGGTCCATTAGCGAGGAAGCAGAGAACGAGGCCAAATCTGGAGACTCTGTCGTCAAGGCATTTTGGCGCAAATGTACAACATAGTCCGCATTCATTGCAAAATTTTATGTACTCTATGTGATATCATTGTTATGGCATAGAAAAATATGTGATTTTTTTACGCAGAATGCATGCATCTTGTAGACTAAATCACTAGGTGCTAATACATTGAATAATCAGGCTACGAATTTTACAGCAATTAGAAATTTTTTTTAAAAAACTTTTTTAAAAAACCATTTTTTATAACTAAAATAAACACTTTTTTCTTGGTTCCTGTGGGCAGGTACGGTAAATAGAACCAAAAGAGTATAAAAACATTATTCGAAGTGGTTAGCCTTACAAGTAGGGAACACGGCAGTAAGGGAGCGATCCAAGCTGCTATGTCAGTACACCCTCGCGACGGCGGGTTCTCGTTCTCAGTATTCCCGGAGGATCTTCCCCACTGGAGAGCATAACAGTTTCTTGGAGCCCTGAGACAGCTGTGGCGATAACCTAACTCCAGCATAACACGGAGTAAAAGGACGGACGTCGTGTCATAACGACTATGCACTAGCTCACTTCCTCCACTTCCTTCAGCTGGCGGCGAAACCGACCACTGCCCTACGAAGTGAGGGCAAGGGCGGTGACTTCCACGTGGAGTTGTTCATAATGAATCAGACTTGCACTGTATCTACCTCACTCTGTCGGGAGTCGGGATAACCGGAGGTGGGCGCGGGCGGAAAAACTTAAGCCTTTTACGCATAACTTGGCCCCTAACTACATTTCCCTCATGCTCATTTCTTAACGGCGGTTTCGGATCACACACAAGTGACAATGCATACCAAACTTTGGACCGTGCCTGAAGAGGTCTGTTTCTAAAGAGTTGCTCCAACTTCGCGCATTAGTTTCCTCGGAAATTAAACAAGGCAGGTTGAAACTGGAGTTTATATACCAGAAGACACACAGGGAAAGCTGGAGGACCCACTGACGAACCGAACCCCTCGCAGCTGCGTCAGGCAGCAGCATAAGATCGGCGAAACACGCGTGTCTGGGCTTTTAGCTAATACCTGTTTTGATAGAACGGTAAATCATTGCACAAGTGACAGTGCCAAAAAGACCACAGTAAAAAGGAGCCACTGCAGTCTGCCCTCATTGTTGAATAGGGGAGATTTATTGCGTGAGCTGGCAGCCCTTCAAACCACGACTAACAGCGTGTCATGACAACGCGGTGCCGTATAACGAGGCGCCTGGAAAAGACAGTACGTGAACACATATCTGCCTGGCTAGTCAGAGGTGCAAAGAAATCGATTTCTAGTTCTATTATCGTACCTTTTGTCGATACGAATCACCGAGTGGATGCCAAAGAAGCCTTTCAGGTTGTCTACCGGACACCAGCAAGCTTCTTTAAAAGACTACGCCAAAGGGGTGATAGCGACAGCAGAGGCAGTGGCTATATGGCTAGCCAATCCAATACTATGTTGTCAGAAGACTCTGACACAGGCACTCTGTCTTCCGTGGCCAACGCCGACCCCAGATGATGATTGCACGTCGCCCCAACCTCCTGATGGCAGTGGTGCATGCACAACGTACACGACGTACAAACATTACTCACAGCCTATGTTCCCCCTCCCCATCTCCCCCTTGACCCAATGATCACGACACGCCGATCACGCCATAGCAAGCCTCGTCATGCGAGTGGCGTGTGAATGATGAGTGTTAATAGCCCCCTAATCACTTATAGACCCTGTAACTTCGCATAATTTCCACTTCCATGTTACTGTTTTGACCTGATGACGAGTTACCGAAAACATCTGTTTGCGAAATCGACTTTTCAATTGTAACATGGGAATATTCGCTGAACTTAGCGGATCCAAGTTCGTCGCATTTTTCTTGGCGAGGAATGCACAACTTATCCATTTGAATGGGGCCCCCAGTGTCGGCCTCAGCCCACTCATCCCCCTCCCCGGTTTCCATTCCTTGTGCATCGGTCTACTGTCTGAGCCTGACAGATGAAACTGGGTGCGGTGCGTGGAAGTCTCCGTCTAGGGTGCGTCACGTGATTAAACTCTGTAAACGTCCCCCGACTCGCTGACACTATTAACTCGCTCACCATACCATTGGAAATGTTAATTTAATGGGTGTGCTGGCAATTAATCAAAAGCAAACGTTTGACGGAACTGACATCCCTTGATCTAAATGCGACTTTTCGCGGATATTTGTGAAAGGCCACTGGCATCTGCATACAGTTTCAGAGGAGAGCGCTTGATACATGGATCTGCTCCATACAGAGATACTCCTGCGTAAAATTAATGACATAATTTGCAATAATCTATCTTCCCAAGCAGAAACCTGGTTCAAACTAAAAAATGGACTCGCCATATGAGGTCAAAGGCACAGCTTACGCCTGCGTCCCGCCAGAATTTAGGGAAAAATGACTATTTCTCACTCAGTGGAGCTTGTGCTGCCTAGACCTCAGGACAGGTAGTTCACAGTCTCATTTTCGGCAGGATTTGCTGCTGACGTATGACTCATATCTTAACTGAAGAACCCGCGGGCTTCATTTAAACTCCTGGTCTTCTTACTCATCATGTCAGTTCGAGCGTCGCAAGAGACGAAGTAAGTCGCCTGGTCGCATCAGCGGGGACTTGCGCGCGATCTAACTTAAACTGCGAGAGAGAGACGCTTTCGCCGCATCCTACGCACTCTCTCCCCTCCCACCACCCCGCTCTGAAAACAAGACGATATCAAGAAGTCCGACGCCTCTAAGCACTGCGCCAGGGGCCCTCTGTCCTGTCGGTTTCGATCGGCTCGAGCGTCCAGTGTTCCACGCCTTAGGGTTGGATATGACTGGATGAGGACGGCTAATAAGTCAGAAATGGCCATTCCAGTCTCCCTTGTATTTGTTAGTAATAACATTCTGTGTGTATCACGCGTCGCTGTGCGGCTGCTGGTTGGGCTCGAGAGAGGGAGAGCCCGTAAGGCACAACGGAACGAGTGAGTTCCGTAAGAGTGATCGATGAGCGCCCATCTACCAATGATATCAAGAAGATCGGAAGTGGGCGCGGACGCAGCGACTGGCAAAGCTAGAAAACCCGTCTACGCCGGCCATACGCGTGCCGCATGCTCCGGGGAAATGTAAATGCCACTTGAATCTCACGTGTGTGTGACTGCCGGCAAGACAGCGTTGGGGAGGAACTGTTGCAGCCCGCCCCCCAGCCCTTTAATCACTCCAAAACACCCCCGAGAATCCACTTATCCGGTCAGTTGGCAGCTCTCCAAAGCAAGACTTCCAGCGCGTCGGCTTCGTTACAGTGAGAAATGTGCCGGTCCACCGTATAGATGGACTCCAAGTAACGGTTCTACTCCCTCCTCCTCTTTCTCACACTCCAGTCCGATCCTGTTAGCTAGCTGTTGACGGGATTAGTACACCGTACCGACTACGTTTCTACACAAGATACGAAAAGCACTGCCTTCATTACTCAAAACTTGCACGGTGAACTCACGTTGTCTGGCGAGTTGCTGGAACCAGCCCTGTGCACAATAGCGTCACAGCACCGATTAGATACCATCCGCAGAGCACCGCAAGGATGGAGTTCATTGTGATGATTTGAAGGAGGGCCAATCGTAAGACAAAGAAGAAGGCAGGGCTGCCGTCACAGCTGTTCATTCCAAGATGAGAAAGTCCCCGTCTGTGTGTAGTAACGAATGTAAATCACAAAGACTCAGCGGGTTGCTCAAAAAGAACCTTAGTATTGTCAAAAGCCAATGCTAGCCTGCCTTTTTATTGCTTTTATTCGTTTGATAACGACTGAACATTAATTGCTGCCTTAGACAAATAACTATTATAAGAAACAATCACACGGGTTTTCCATGCACTTTTAACGTATGCAGTAGATCATGCATTAATTTGTACTCAACACCGGGTTTAATTGATAAAAGGTGTGGTGTTAATTACCTGGAGTTTAAATGGATGCGTAGGTGCTTTTCTGAGACTTCCTCCTGCTGAAGCTTCACTTCCGCAAGAGGGGCTGCCGCGTTTTTATTGGTTCTCTGGCATATTGGTATAATTGGAGCGTTGATCTCGCAGACACGGTCGATGGGCTCGCAATCTCTATGGCGTCTACTTAGTCCTCAGTCATCGAGGTCGGAGAAAAATGAACACAGTTATGGGCGTGAATGCAAAATAAAGGATTG
>CACRXP010000731.1:43367-88351 GCA_902702965.1 Spirometra erinaceieuropaei
AGCGATGTCCACCGTGTGCTCAACAGCAAGGTGAGAACAGGCACAATGACTTGAGCGTGCATCAGTTTATATTGAGAGTAGGCTTGAGCGTCATCTATCGCATCTTCTCCTCCCCACCCGGGCCCGGTGTCAAGAAGACCGGGGATGAGGAGGTCGTCGGTGGCTGGAGTGACCGGACCTGTACCTAGGCGTGCCTCTCCACACTCTCTGGTCCACAACAAACACGTGACCAGAGTTTTGACCAACAACAAAAACAGCAAAAGAACGTGGATGATCAGGAAGCCATGCACCCAAAAGGAGCGCAAAAGCATCGACCTCCAGGAGACCGGGTACCAGAGAACTACCAGTGCACAGCAGGCTGCGAGGGTCATGGTTTGCTGACGATGATATAGCAGGCGTTCACAAACCTTGAAAGCAACTTTCCATATGCCTACACACACTCCTCACATGCGCAATGTATGGTGCAGGTGCTAGTGGTCGAAGGGCTGATGGTGTGGTATAGTCGGCAATTGTCTGCTGCGGGTTTTCGTGAATGCGCATGCGGTAAATGAATATGCGGGACAGTGAGTGCAATGGAGGCGGACGCAGGGAGTGTATGTGGATATCCCAGGCACTGGCTCGCCAGTCTCTGCGCGCTGGATTCGCAAGGGACCGACCAGACCGATATGTGAGGTGAGTGTGTGACCCCAATGAGGACAGGTTTGAACCGAGTCCACATCGCCGGATGTGGTAGCAGATGACTGGACAATGGACATGGTCGCATCGGCGGAGGGCGTGAGAGATGTCCCGGTTTTGGCGACGTTGGTCGCTCTGATCGATGCAGGTTTTGGGTCAGAGCGGATTATGTCGGCGATTGATGGCAGCGGGGCAATGGCAGTGTGATCGTCGGTGACGGGGTGAGAATGGTTGCGGGGGTTCGGCAGGGATGAGAGTGGAAGGAGAAACTGACGTTGTCGGATTGTTGTGCATTGCCTTCAAAGGTGTCCTACGAGGCCGATTTGCGCGCAAAATGTGCGTTGGTAGCGGGGGCATGTTGAGCGTGCAATCGTCAGCTAAGAGCAAGTCGCGGACGTAAGTTGTAGATAGCCGCGTTATGGCATTCATGCGCCTGCTGTTGAGAAGATGCCCGCTAGGCAACGCGCATTCTAGGGTGCCTGCCACGTTAGGCGTCCATCAACATGGCAGAGAATGCAAGGCTGAAGAGGGCGGGAGCGAGTGCGCAACCCTGCTCCATCCCTTTGCAGATTGCGCCGTTGTCCTCGACGATCTCCACTATCCCCTCGTGGAGTTAACGCACCATGTGCGTGACCCTTTCGGGAGAGGCAAACTTCTGGATGACTAAACCGAAATTCACGCAAGAGGTGACAACCGCGTGAGCCGGGAGCTACGTTAATCATGGTTTTCTGGCCCCCAGTCCATTAACAAGTGCAACGACCTTCCCCTTCCATACTCGGTGCTGAGACTTCGCCTAGGCGGAGTAATTGGCCACGCGGGGGGGCGCAAATGTGAACACTTGTCACAACACCAAGGTCGGTTGATCAGATGGTCGAGCAATCATCGCACTAACGTCCAACGCACATGATGAAATTGAAGCAATTAATGACGTGAAGGTCGGCCATCAAACAATTAGCACACCAAGTGCATCTCCTGATATTTATCCTGCTGCTGGCAATTGGCATACACCATGTCAGTGGTAGTCCGGTGACGTCGGAACCAGCACTGTCTTTCCGAAAAGAGTTCTTGCGCTTGGTGTCCGTTGAGATAATCGAGGAGAATGCGGGCAAGGATCTTCCAGGCGATGTTAAGTAGAGAGGTGCCCCTGTGATTGTCGCAGACTGGCCGGTTGCCTTTGCGCTCGTAGAGGTGAACAACGGTTGCATCCTAGAAGTCCTGAGGAACTAGTCCACAGTGCCACGTCTCCCGAAATAGCGCCATCAGTTGGTTCATAAGTCGGTAGCCACCGTACTTGTAGATCACAACTGGGATCGCACCGGATCCTCGTGCTTTCCTGTTGGAGAGTTGTTGTACAGCGCGGATAGTTTCTGGGAGGGAGGACGAGAGATTCAGGTCGACTTTGATTTCCCCCTGAGAGAACCGGTCAATGACGGCATCAGAGATTGTTGAGGAATGGCTGAGGAGGTTTCTGGAGCGCTAGGCCTAGCGCTTCATCCATTGGACAGTCGAAACGGGCTCTGTACAGCCTTTACTTCTCAGCGAGTAGGCTGTTGTTGACTGCGTCGTTTTAATCAAACCAGTCCCAGTGCTGGCGACGTGCGCTGCCGAGGAAAGTCAGAGCGGTCGAGTGAACGGCGTCCCGAAGTTGACACCATCGAGTCTCCACGGGGACCTTTTCGTCAGGAGCTGGCAGGTCTTTTAATTGCTGGGTTAGTTGATTGTTGATATGCAAACGGTGAGCAGACAAAGGCAACAAAGCAGTATTCAGCTTACCCTGGGGTCACTTACTTTACGACTTTCTGGGGGGTTGCAGACAGCGCCTCATAGTGGAGTTGACGAGTCAGTGATCCTCTCAGCCCTCAGCGTGGCAGATTTCCTTGGTCACCAGCACCTCCTGTCGATCGCGTCGACGGAGGCGAAGGTGGTCCAGTTGCTGCCAGTCCCGCGATCGGAGGTGCATCTAGATAGCCTTCTTCAGCATCGGCAGGTGGAAGAATATATTTGTCAGCAGGAGGCTGTGTTCAGCGCAAGTTTGCACGAGATAGAGGCCATTGCCATCGCACCCGGCAATCCCGTGAGGATCCAGCACTCCCCCCCCCCTCCATGCAGTGCAGTCTGTCCCAACGAGGGAATTGAGGTCACCAAGGATAACCACCTTGTCCGCCCTCGGTACAGATTCCACGAGGACGTGCAGGTCTTCGTAGAACTAGGTCTTCGCCTCGTCAGAGCCGTTCATTGTTGAGGCGTAGGCATCCGTGAGTTCTAGTATCCCCGGCGTAACCTTGCGACCACAAGCAAACAACTTTGATCTTCGTATTTTCCATCGTCCAACCCGGTTTGGCAGTGCAGGTGAGGGCGATCAACTTCACCTCCAAGTTAAAATTCGACGCCGTCCTTTTAAGCTGCGTAAATCCCGATTTTGGATAATGATACAACTTATCTAGCATGAATTGACGCGATCAGTCTGGTGACTGATATTATGGCCGTCTAGTAAAAGCGATTTGGCACAATATGCTTGGGTATTCAGTCATGCAAATTGTTTTTTTTGCACACAGGGGTCGAAGAAACTGTGTATTAACTTTGGACACACCAGACAGAACCAGCCATTAACCTTAGTAACGGAACGGCGCACAGATACCAGCTTGCTCATTTTGAGAATAAAGTATTGAAGTATGCACCGTAGCAACACTCTTTCGGAGGTTATCGCTGCTCTCTAGCGTATCAGTTCGTCCTCAGGCAGGAGGAAATTTACTTTTTCAATAACACTAAAAGTTGCGTCGTTTCACGCATGACAAGAGTATTTCCATTGTTTCTCAAAGCCTTTAAGTGCTATGAAGGATGTTAATGGCCGCAACGGTCTTCCGAGTCCCATGGTCTTCGAATAACGGACTCCTACTCAACAATCAGAAATCAGTGCAGTGTGTGTTTCGATTGCGACCCTCTCCCATTCCTGAACCTTTGAATATTCTTCCCAATGAGGTATCTTCTTTCCGGTACCTAGGTGTTACTTTATCCTCAAATCTCTCTTTCTCTCTTCATATGGAAACCCTTTTAACAAAAATTCAAAAACTTGTTTATTACATTCGTCGTCTACGTTCATATCACACACCCCAGTCCTTAATCTGGCGATTCATAGATGGCTGTATTCTTCCACTCATTCTTTATTGTTCTCCAGTTATTTTTCCAGCTTTACTTAAAAAAGATCTAATTATTTTTAAACGTGTCATTCGAATGCTCGCATCTGCTGCTGGTGTTTCCTATCATCTTTTAGTTGATATCATCGTGCAGCGACACTTCAACTCGGTGGAGCAATTCGCTGACCGAATTCTGAATGAACCCGTCCATCCCCTTCATAATGAGTTAATGGCTGCGAAATCCTTACGCCCCATGCGTCGATGCTTCCGCCACATCCCTTGCCGCACTTCGGCCTATCGGAATTCCATACTGCCGTTTTTAGCCCGGTATCTCACCCGCAAAGATGTTGAAAAACAAAAACTAAAACTCGATCTTGCACCTTAAAGTCCTTTTTTCTCCGTATATAATCATGTCCTCCCGTCCAAAACCTGTTAAACTCTACGGTAATCACTGTGTACTGGAGAACCGTTTTTGCTGAAAGTTTTGAAAGTTATTTTCAGAATAAAGCAGTCCTCTCTCTCTCTCAAAAAAAATCTGCAAGACTTAAGAATATCCAGGTGTTCACTATTGGCTCTGTTTGCATCTGCTCGTGCGTCTCTAGGGTTACATGTTTAGCGAGATCCATGACAAATCTTGTATGCTTGAACCCATGACGACGAGTCAGGAATTGTGGCTAGGAAGACTGCCACATGTCGAGATAACGCGGCCCTTTTCAGGAGTGGGATTCAAGCTGCAATGACTTCTTCGCAACGTGGCCCCTACAGCACTTTTACAAGTGAAATCAAGTCGTCCTTGTGAAGCCTAGTACATGTAGTGTGGACCAACTGGTGTGTGGCACGCGTAGAAGGACTGATTTGGCTTATCAGTCACTGCGTTCCGACATCCTCTTATCCCCGAAACGAGCTGAGTGGGCTTAGGGGAGCGAGTGAGATAAATGCCCCGGTAGGGCATGTAGTGGATGCCGCCATTAGCGGCGATCAAACTTTCTTATAATGAGTTGGTAGAGTTGGTAATTTCGTCGGGTATGAACGCACATACCTGAAACAAGGTCGCTGGGGCTTGTCTGGTTTTTGTCATGAAGTTATACGTTGAAAATAATTAACTCCTGGAAGGCAGTAGCCCAATATTAACTAAACAATCGAAGGACCTGCACGTAGCGAATACTTAAATTTGGTGCCCTCTTCTCCTGACATGAATTTAAAGTGACAATATGCAGCGGGATCTATTGACACCAAGAAATGTTGCCTGTGCTTTTCAACTGCTTTATAGAACGAATAACGAACACTGAGTGCGTAAGGAGTTTATTTTGTCGAGAAAATTTGACGTAATAACGCGAAGGCCATAGTTTGGAACAAACTCAGTTTATTTGGTAAAAAAGGTTCACTTTAATACACGGCAGAAAACAGGAGTGGGAAAGAGGTCAGTAGGCCATGCAAATAAGTGAGTACGTGCACCAAAGAACCGGGGATCACCGGATCAAGGTCGGAGTTTACCACATGGTCTGGTTGTCTACACGTCGGATTTCAGTCCGTCGTCCTCAACGTTCTGGCTTTTCCTACACGAGCGAGAACCTGACAGGATCTTTTGGGCCCAACATAAGGTCCACTGCCAAGGAGGTTATTCGTGCTGGAAGGGCGGCCTGCTATGTTTTCTTGAGGTTGGAAATGGATAAGTTTCCCTCCTCCCCGCTGATGCCCAAACAGCGGTGCAGGGTCGCCTCTCATACGGGAATTATGGCAATGGGGGTTTTACGACTTTGACCTTTTGTAGCAGCCGCACCAGCGCCCCTTTTTACGGAGTCTCTCTGTCAGTCGATGGCCGTGAAAATCTAGAGCAGGTAGACTAACTCATGAAATGTCCACCTAAATTCCAAATTGCGTTTTCGTTTCGAAAAGATTAATCAAGTAGTGTTATAAAACTTATCATCATGCAACAAAATTCCATAATATTTCACTTACCTCAGGATGACGGGTTTCGAATGAACTTCCTTCAGGCTGCATAGAAAAACTATTGTATGTAAAAATTGGCTGCTTAATTCGCATGCATTTTTCTTATAGATTTTCGATGTCCCTGAAAGCCCAATTATATTTTATGGAAAACATGCATAAAAATATTCATTCGTTTGCCCCTTCGGTAGAAAATTTCGTCTTCTTCTAATTTCATACTCGAAGGAGGGAGAAAATTCGGTTTTAAAAATGTTTCTAATTGCGGGACTTTTAAATAGCCGGAAATGGCCGTTCATAACTCGCCATGTCTCTGCATTTACCAATGTGGCTTGTAAAGTTAACAACATGAATCATATCCACTGCGAAATTTTATAAACCTTATATAGTCCGCCTTTATTACTGTAGAGAAATTTGTGGCTTTCCGTACGCGGCAAATATACGGCTCGAAGTTTGGAATCCCCGATTTCAAGTGTGACGGTAGACCGGATTGAAAATTATTCGCGAGCTAAAAAGTTTTTAAAACCGAATTATACGCTTCCTTCGAGTATAACATTGGAAGAAGACGTAATTTTGTATCAAAGGAGGAAAAGAATTAATATTTTAATGAATGTTTTCCATTAAATATAATTGAACATTTATGGGCATCGAAAATCAATGATAAAGGTGCATGCTACTTAAGTAGCCATTTCTTTCAAAGTGTAGGCTTTTTGCACGCAGCCGGAAGGAAATTCATTCGAAAGCCGCCATCCTGAGGTAACTGAACTATTATAGAATTATGCTGCATGATGATTATTTTTACAGCCCTGCTTAATTAATCTTTTCAAAACGAAAACGCATTTCGGAATTTAGATGGACATTTTATGAGTTAGCTCACCTACTGTACATGAAACACTGTTGACATCGGGCCACCCCTCAGGCCTGAAATGAGGCGCCTCCCACCCAACTGCATTGATTCGGGGCTGCGCCCATGACCTTTCGCCGTCGTACGGGGGTCGCGTGGCCTGGCTCGTTTCTCGTTTGTCCCCTAGCGATCATGCACCCCCGACTCCGCCCCTAAACCAGCCGACCTCATTTCGAACACTCAGTTAGTCACTCCCTCGTGCTGGAACGGACATGCGACACCCTCGTAAACCCACACGCATACCTTGACTTGCGCTCTCCTGAACGGACGCTTTGCTACGACACACAAGCCGACAGTCAACTCACGACAACCTGCTCTGTATACACAGAATAAACCGTTTCTCGCAGCTCCTTGACTTCTGACATTAGACGGAATGAACTTATTGTGAGTGGTTAGAGTTGATCTTACATCCTTGAGTTTCGCATTTTTAGAAAAGGAAAAGTGAAAAAGAAAAAATGACATTTACGCCGCATTTTCGTCTTAATACACTAAAGAGAGAGAGAGAGAGGAAGACAGAGAGAAGTAGGCACATGACAGGAAGACGATTCGGCTGTGTACACGTTCATTCTCCACCGTGGTGGTTAAGGGAATTTGACAGGTGGGACCCTTTGAAAAAGGAAACGTGAAGTTCTTAAACATTATAAACAGGAAAAATGGACTGAGTGAACACTGTGTGGGCAGATAGTTCAGTTTTGGAGGTACAGTGAATGACCGATTCCATGAAATGTTGGCTGAAATTCTGAAATGTGTTTCCATTAGAAAGGACTACTTAGGTGTGGTTGTAATACTGATTATCCTACGATATAATCCTATAATATTTCGGACTTGGCAGGATGTCAGCTTTTGAATACACCGCTTTTCAATCTCCTGTGGAAACCGTACTCAGTAAAAAATGACTGCTTATGTTGCATGCATTTTTTACACTGATTTTTGATGGTCTTATAAATTCAAATATATTTGATGGAAACTACAAACAAACTTTTTTCAGTCGTCTGATAGTGAATCACGTCATCTTCATATTTTATACCCGAAGAAGGAGTACAATTTGGTTTTAAAAAATGTTCTAATTCTTGAATAATTTGGAGTCGTTGCATTAGCGCTTAGTGATTTCAGTCTACAAGCTGAATGCGTTCCGAGTAAAGAAAGTCACATGTTCATCTGTGTCGTTAAAAAGATACCCTATAGAGTTCACGAAATTTTGCAATGGATGCGGACTATTTAGTACATTTCACGGTGAGCAGTGGTAAAAAGGACAGGTAAGATCTTATATGAATGGACATTGCACGGTCGTAGATAATCTCATTATCAGAAACTTTTTCAAACTTTAATTATACTCCTTCTTCAAGTATAAAATACAAAGATGACGTAATTCTCTGTCAAAAAACTGAAAAAGCCTATGTTTGTTTATGGCTTCTATAAGATGTATTTGAATTTGCAAGACCATCAAAATCCAATGAGAAAAATGCACTCTAATTAAGTAACAATTTTTACTGAGTACAATTTCCACAGGAGATTGAAAAGCAATGTATTCACAAGCTGACCTCCTGCCAAGTCCGAAATATTATAGGATCGTACCGCAAGATAATCAGTATTACAACCGCACCAAAGTAATCCTTTCTATTCGAAAACGCATTTCTGAATTTCAGCCAAGTTTCCGTGAGATCGGTCACTCACTGTACATATATCCGTTCTCTTCATTTCTGGATATAAAGTCCCCTAAACAGTGCATGTAAGTTCCTCCACTATTCCTCAGCTTATATGTGAAAGCCTCCAGACACCGGATGATGTCCTCCGGACTTGCAGACAAACCTGTGAGGACCGCCAACGTCTGAAACATAAGCGAACATCATACTATTACGCAATAAGTGTGTGGACGAAAGATTGACCTAAAACGAGTCTGCAATCGCTGGAAAAGCGGAGCTCAACAACGGTATCCAGCTTTCTTGGGAGGCCTCTTGGAATGAGCACCCCGTCAGCTCCACCCAGTTTGCCTGGAGGTGCGTGTGCCAATCAGGCATGAAACAAACCTGATCTAAAGATATTTCCATTTCAGAACCAGAGTTATTTGTGTTTGTGCGAGTATGTGCGTGCGTGTGTGTGACTGCATCTGGGTGCGCATGCACGCACGCCTGATGTTCAACCACCAATCAGAAGGCAGGTTGAGAACGATAAGATGCGATACGCGACCTGGCTTACACCTGTTTGAATTTACGCTCTTCGCGACCCTGATGGTAAGACACTGTGTTGATAGAACGTTTTTTTGTGCTTTAATGTTGCCTCTTTTTTACTTAGTCAAAACATCGAAATGGTAGACTGATCAGTTAAAAGGTTAAGACACAACATGTACGTTTATATCAAAAAGTTACCGTTTTTCTTGGGATTTTAAGTTAGATATCTGCCTATGGTTGTCAATTTTTATTACTCGGGCTGGTTTATATAACCGTCGTTTCCAAATGTAAACGATAGTTGATCTTAATGACTGTGAATATTAGTGAAAATTTGTTGAAACAAAGGCGGTTTCAATTCCATTCTACTAGCAAGTAACTGCACTCTGCATAGTCGGGATCAAATTTTCCTACATCAAGACAGAAAAAGCTGCTCGTGCTTTCGTCTCCACTTAAAGCACCAAATCAGATATCTACAGTCGCCTGAAACAGAGCACCCTGGGTTGGTGTTCATCAACTGGTCCTGACGCAGTGGTCAAAACACAGAAGATTCCGTTTAGACTCTTGTCTAGGAACCCCACAGGTGGTCGCACAGCGACCAGGAATCGATACTGGGGGAGGGTCGTTATCAGCAGAAGAAGGGAGGCTAGAATGTCCATTATGGTCTTCCAATGGCCTGTGGCTTGGAATATTTCGACTCCAACTGACATTAAATGATTGTGAATAGTAGGGTGTGACTCAACTGTTTACAGGTCAAAGAGTCTTTTGTCATTACGGCCAATGGCTGATGGTGGTAGCTGAGAAAGAATTGGTTTTTGCAGAAACTGCTAAATCTTTAACCATGTTATTTATGATCTACAAGTCAGAGAGGATTATTTAGGTTTTCGTTTTATGGGACGCTTGACGGTGGGGCTATGAATTTGGCAGCGGCGACCGCTAGTTCAGATTTATTACAGCAATACATAAAGACTAGATTTCATGGAAAGTCTAAAATACTTCATAAACCCTTTCCCCAACATTGTCGCAGACTTATATATAGCTAATCACGAAGTCTTTTGTCCTTGTAAAGATGAGAATAAAGTAGATACAACGAGAACCAAGTAAACTTCATGTATCCAACAGTAATTATCGCGAAGCGGTACCTGTGTGAAATTATTTTTATTACTATTATTAGGGAACAATAGCAACTTAATGCTAATAAACACTTTGGTGGGTATCAGGAGGTATTAATTCTTTCGGACGGCCGAATCCTAAGGAATTTGGAGAAACTTTTAAGATCAAATTGTGTCATTTCTTCAAGCGCAGCATTCGAAGCGAACGTAATCTTCTTCCAATTGATTAAAGAAATTAATATTTCATGCATTTTTCCCACGAGATATATTTAAATTTATAAGAGCAACTAAAATCAATGTGAAAAATTCATGTTACTTAAGTAGTCATTTCTGCAGAGTGTGGCCTTAATGGACGGCGGAAAGGAGTTCGTTCAAAAGCCCGCATCTTGAAGTAACTGAATTATTGTGGGATAATGCTGCACGAGGATTAATGTTATAACCCTACTTGAGTCGAAAACGCATTTCAGAATTTCAGCCAACACTTCCTGAGTTAGCACACCTACTATATACAACGTGGTTATTTTTCCTCCAAAGTTTGATTGGTCGAAATGACGACAAGGAAACTCGCATAAATGACAAATATCGTAAATGCACCAAAATTAGAATTGAATATAAGATGCGATTAAGAGCAAGAGAATTCACTGAATCTGACACTGCACTTCCGGTATTGACTAACCATTAGTCGTACTGAATAACCGCCGTTAGTAGCCGCTGCTATTTATTAGATATATTATCATCGTCTCGCTATTTGGCGGATAGTGGCTCCTGTATTGATTTTACGACAATCATTAGAGAAATTTGACAAATATGCTCCGTGAGTAAAAGAATAAAATTCGGGGGAACAGCTTATTGTCAGGTTTGATTGGCTCACGTCTATGCGCTATTTTATTACTTAGAATCCAAAAGGTAATTTGGCGAGCAAACGTCTGCTTTCAATAACCTATCTTCGGGTCTGTACATTTATATGGCTATTGAAGTAATCAATTAAAAAATACGGGCATGTTCGATAGAGAAGACATGAATCCTCCCATGACGTAGTAAGGATCACTCTGTGTTTGTAGTTAAGCAAAGCATAATCAAGTTGGCCACGCCAAAAGAAACTAGTATTCAATACGGCATAATCCATTTTGTTTTATCGGCATATCCGGTTATTTTTTTAAAAAAGATATATAGGCTCTTTCTCTCCATCTGTAGATGTGTACCTCGAAGCCGGTAGTTGTTTCGGCAGAGAAAATGCTCAATTCCATTGGAACAGTAATGACAACCATCACGATAATGATGGCCTTTGCGCCCTGCGTCGTTGTCGCGGGCATCGTCCTGCTCACAACTGCCGCCGCGATGGGGACATCAGCCGAGTAGGTGTTGTTGCGCACTTTTTTCAAAATTTATTTGTTTCCCCTGACTTCCTCCTTAGCATCTTCCCTTCTCATTGCCCCCGATTTAACCCGCGCCGGTTTCGGTCCTTGTTCCTTCTGTGTTAAAGTTTTAAGGTTACAAATGATTGATCGTCGTTTTAAACAATGCTCATTAAATGGCGGCTGCCTTAGACGCAACCAACTTTGTTTAACCGTTCTCGAGAAAGAGATGCGGCAGCCGCAGGAATGAGGCATTGCCGCGGCGAAAGCCGTACAAGTTTCGAAGTATCCATACTATTTGGTTCTGCTGCTTAAGTAAGGCGCGCGATTTCCTCGTTGAGCGGCTTTCAGTAGCCATCTTTACGCTCTGCCAGCCACCCGTGCCCTCTTCCAATCTCAGTCCTCTTTATTTTGCCTTGACACCAAGCCCAGGTGGGGAGGGGGAGTGTGGTAGATGCTGTGCAAGTCTGTCGTCTCTAGCAACCAGTTCACGAGGATGGCGAAGGTGCAAGTGTCACGAAGGGCCGAATTTGGTTTTTCGTTTTATTAGTCTGCCATTGGCACGAAAGAGAATGGAGCAGGAGCACTGCCGATCCCAGTCTTACGCCGTTTTCACGAATTACCTATGTAATTTGACACAGTGCACCCCGAATATTATGTTCTTTTAAAGCATCGAAACCTGCGTATCTGAGAGTACCGGTGCCGAAGGTGAAAGACGGATCAATATGGTCAGCTTGTGTTCGTTTGGATAGTTGTTTGGCTACATGATCGCCGCTGTGGAGTTAAGAGGGGTGAAATCTCACTTCTTTACACTGGTCCTCGTGCGCGTCGAATCCGATCGGAATGCTCTAGATTGTTGGCATTTTCGATGCCGAAAGAGCCTAGCGATGAACTGTGACAATAACTGCTCCTGAAACACGCCGCTCATGCAAACCCAGGATAGTGGGAGTGGGGGGGGGGAGGTGGAGGTGGTAACCGTTATGACGGAAAACTTCACAGGAGCGCTATACTCCGATTTGTTCTTTGCGTCAGATGTGGTTATGTAGCCGCACATGAGGCAAACAGACCCCAACCGTCTGTTATACGGGATCGGTGGTGATAGATGTTTTTACAGGTGGGGCCGGCGAACGCGCCGGTGACGAGGTCAAGAAAGTGTATGCAAAAGAATAATTATTGGGAATGCGCGGTTGTACTTTGAGTGGTTGAGGGTAGTTGTCCAGCCCCCTAACCCTAATCCTTAACAGCAGCCGTGAACCCTAACCCTGAAATGTCCAACGGAAACGATAGAAGGAGACGACAGGTCGAAAGTCAAGAAGGACCACCGGCACTGGGCCAAAAAAGGCAGACACGGCAACAAAGAAACAAGGCCGCCAACAGAACACACACCGCAGCGCACAGTAACACCATGCCAACGTAATCACACCCAATCAAAATAATTAAGTAGGTTGACAGCACTGTGTCCATCAGGTGCGGTTACATAACCACACCTTACCGTGTTTGGCCGTGGATCCTCAAGTTTATAAATATGCTTCGGCACCATCGATCGATGACACATATATTAGCAGTTCACGCTCAGACTCAGAACCTATTGACTATTACTCGTATGTTTTTTGCTCGATATTTTCGTATCATTCTCCTTTTTTACCATCATTTGTAGGATGTCTTATGCCGCAGGATCAACAGCCGTGGTCAGTGGTCTCACAATAATGCCGGTTCTCGTCCTCATGCGGCACAAGGCGAAGCGTGTAAAAGAGCAAACGCTTGCCCTGGAGGGCTGGATCTACAAGCACATCAGACACTAATCTAGCACGCCGGTGAGTACATTCCCCCCACCCAGTGACCCGAATTCATTGCAACAGCAAACCGACCTTGCTTCCAGCTTTAGTTTCCTGCAAGTAAATCTTAAGGCCTTACATACACCACCTACTCATCCCTTAGTGACCTGAATTTTGTTGCAGAAGCAAGCTCGTCTAGCGGTGTGACAAAAGTAGCTTCCAACCTTAGTTTCCTGCAATTTTTGAGAAAATAAACCACTGAGCTGAACCCTGTCTACCTGCATTTTTTATCGAATTCAGGAACCGTCACCCAAGGACCAATGACTATTGGCATCAAACCACCCGACATTCACCATTGTACATAACTTCGCCTTGTATATATCGTGTAAAATACAGATTTATTCGTTGTTCACTTTTTTTACAAAATTATCTTTTCAAGGGGAGACCTACGTTGACCAGAAAAACAAGGGGAGGCTGGTCGCTTAGAGTTTACAGCATGTCCGGAATCTTCTACAGCCTTAGTCGAGCTTCTTAGACGACCTTTCACGTATGACGTATAACTTAAAAGACCGATGTTCGATGCTACGAAAGAAACATGGGGAAGTCTTGGTGTCAATATCTGGTGAACTGGCCATCGTCAGGCAGACATACCGTTGAGGCGTGGATCCGAGACGGTAAACGTGCCCTCTAGACTATTCATTACCAACCCTGTAGGGTAACAATAGGGGAAAAACAGCCGTCGACAGCATCGTTTGATCTCTGCCACTGCTCGCTGGCACATGGCAGCCAAGTGAATGTTAGTTTGCTCAAGCGTATTCGCTCTTTTCCTGCAGCAGACTATATTGGTTAACTAATTAAGCGCCTATGCAAGCGGATGCAGGAGTATTATTCTGTCTTATGCAACTGTAGAACGACAAAATCTATCCCCAGCGCAATTGTGGTTCACCTGGATGGTAGCAGCTGCCGTGTAGACCACAATCAAGTCTCCCCAGTCATCGGCAAGGAGCCGACAGGACACCTCCAAATTCCCACGTGGGTGGAAACTTGCGAGGACGGAGGCGGTGAGCGCGCGACTAGTCAATCCGGTCTACTGATCACTGAAGACGTTCGTTCGAGCCCTTAAGACGCTTCGACCGGAAGCGAACCCCACGCCCTCCTGCCCGGAATCCGCCGCGTTGCGTTGCAGCAAGAAACCAGGAACACATACCAAATAACGTCCTTGCCCGTTCCTCTGACCTCCTCACGATTCCCCCTTTCCCCTTCGCCGGCTATTTTTCGTCAGTCCCGGTTCTCTCAAGAGGTATACTACTGTGCACGGTGGATGATGAGTGTCTCAAGACGCGCATTTACTGACCCTGACTCGCTTAGTGTTTACATGGGTAAAATCACGGAACACAAACCAGGCGCAATTGACCGACCGACGTTTAGGTCGGGCAATCTCCGACGGGGGCCAGATACATGTGTCGCGTCAGATTCGATCGGGAATATATGAATTCACGGTGGAGGGGCAGAATTACATACTTATTTATTTCGTTTCTGACTTGTCTGGCCATCGCCAGACGGCCAGGTTAACCAGGAATCACCACCCCGCTCTCCCTCGTTCCTACCGATAGTCCTTCCACTTTGATGACTGCCTGCGAAGGCTTCGCATTAGAACTTCATGGAAGAACTTGTTGATTGTGATTGAGCGGACGATCCGTCCCTTTTTCACAATTACCGGCTGAGCAATAATACTGTACAAATTACTTTGCTCCTAAGGTTGTGATTATTTGTTTTGGTGTTTATAGGGGGGGCGCTTGCCGTTAGGTATAACCCCTGCTATGGTACACTCCTAACTGCAAACAGCCCATATGAGGCAGGAAGGTAAAGTGCAACAAAGCAGTGCACAACTGCGCCATCTAGAACTGCCACCATGTGCTGGCGTTCGAGAAGGGGAGGGGCTTGTCGGCGAAATGCGGACTGTTGTGAGTCCACTGGCCTCGGAGGTCTTATGCAAGCACCCTCTAACCAATAGTAAGAGCGCCAGTAGCGCTGCTGTCAGTTCTAGGGTGGCCCTGCCAACTAGCACAACCACGACAACTAAATACGCAGTCAAAAATCACGCCACCAGGTCCGCAAGGTTAAACCAGCAAGCAGTTCATTGGTTTCAATGTATCTCGCTTCTCATTTTGAGAATCCATGAACGCGCCGCTCTTAGGCTTATTCTAATTAGTCATTGCATTTACTGGAAAATTAGTGTTTTCTCAGGAAAACATCTTGACAACCAACCGCTTGGGTCTTTCAAACCGCAGGTAGTGAGAATTTGTTCCATCAAGGCGGTTGCGTACACAAGCTGTTTTTATTCTGTCGTATATGCGTTGCCATTGGAAGATGCTTGAATGGCAGTCCTGTAGCAGCAAACCGCCAAATTCACTGGTTAATACATTGGAAGTGTGCTTTAGACACTGTCAAGCGAGGTATAGTTACTTGCAAAATAAATTTTTGACCAAGTTTTTCATATTTTACATTATTTATCTCAAATTCTCTACACCAAGCTAGAAAAAAAACCAAATACACGCAGTAGCCAATAATGCTGAATTACCGAAAACAGATATGGGGCAATTTGAATGTTAGGCGTGTATAAAGACTGCTTCTAGAAGTTAAATCCCATTGTTAGTTAGATTCCAAAAATATGCTGAGCAGTATGTGCACCCCTAGGTTCATCATGGAGCTTTGCCTTCGCGGGCATTGTTTCCAACATATTTTGTTAGTCACTTGGAAAACCTACGAACAAGCCACTCTGAGGCAAATGCTTGCACATAGCTGCAACTGTTGGACAATCAGTGTCTTCCCAAAACATCTGTCGGCAACCACATTTTATGCTTCATAAGTAGCATTGCTAAATCAGCAGATGTGATGCTGTATGGATGAACATTTAAAAATATTAAGAAACCTCCTGGTCGCAAACGTTTTTTTAAATCAAAGAATGCCGTTTCCTTAAGTGGACAATTTGAAGAAGACGTGAATGTCTACCGAATGCATGCAAAAAGTATATTCATACTGCATGTTCACTGTAGCATATGCTCGACTTCAGAAGAACAACAAAAAAATTAAAAGGCATACTAAGTAAGTAATCAACTTTTTTGAAGATTCTGTGGGCAATTGGAAAGAAGACCATTTAAAATCCAACATTCTGACGTGACTAAGGCATGCTGGGATTGTATTGCATGATAATCATTATTACAACCTCATCTAAGCAATCCTTCCTAATTGCGAACCCATTTCGGGAATTGAGTTAACATTTCTGTAGATGATCCGGCTCCTTTGGCACGCTTGAATGTCGGAATAAAGAAACTGACGGGAACTGAGCAGCCGACAGTCTGCCGAAGTGTTAGCCAAAATCATGAAATGTGTTTTCGACAAGAAAAGATTATTTGAGCAGGACTGCATTACTAATTATCGTGCAGTGCAGTCACAATTTATTTCAGTCATGTTAGGATGCCGACTTTGGCACAAGCTGCTTTTCGATCGTTCGCAAAAACGGTATCTAATAAAATATGACTGTTTAATTAATGACATTTTCCGACTGACTGACGATGCATCTATAAATTCGAACATGTTTTATGAAAAGCAAACACAAAACTACTCTCTCTTTCTCTCATGTTCAGTTGGTAGCAAGTTACGTGTTCCTTAAACCTGATAATTTGAGAAAATGTATCCCTCGGTCTTAAACGGTCTTTCCCGTTCTTGAATAATTTCAAATCTGATCTGCCGCTGCACTTGCATTCGAGGTTGCCTAACAGCAAGTACTATACTTACGCTGTAAGAAAACTCATAAATTCTATTGAGATGTCATATGCGACTCATAAAGAGGTGGAGTGCGTGTGAACCATATTCTATACTTCACAAGCATCATTAATAAGCCGACTGATACGGGGACTCATGGATGAACATTTTAGGGTTTGAGAAAATCGCATGACCGTAGACTTCTTAAAAACCGATTGGTGCGATTTCCTCGAATAAGAAATTTAAAAAAGACGTAATTTTCTACAAAACAAACACGAAAATTTACTTTTTTCCTGTGTTTTCCATAAAATATATGAAAATATATAAGCGCATAGAAAATCGATTGAAGAAATTTGTGTTGCTTAGGTGGCCACATTCACAGTGAGTAGGTTTTGCAAGCAGTCGGAAGGAAGCTCATTCAAAAGCCCGCATCCTGAAATGCCTGCAATATCTTGTCCAAAGAACCTACTTAAATAGTCCTTCTTAACCTACGACACATTTCCCGAATTTTGTTGGCATTTCATGAGATTGCACATAAACCGTTCTTTCGTTATGGCCGAATAGCAGAAAAACCGTAATCTGCGGAGAGTTTGTGGGTTTGAAGACCGCCTTTTGGCATACAACCCCTCTGGCAGTCGGATCTGCAGTCAGCGATGGGTGCGACAAGTGAAGCGAACAGGTAAAAGGAGAAATTGCGAGCCAAAGGTGGGCCATACAGCTCGTGAAGTATCCGACGAAGGGTCACAAACTGCGAACTGAAATCCTTTTTGCCCACGGACCACCCAGCGGGCATTCGCGAAAGTTATACTCAAGTAAATAAATGACTGAGCCCGAAAAGAAAGCAGAGTTTGTATTGTACAGTATGATTTATTATCTAAGGAATAATTTATTTCACGAAAAACCTTCAGATCAGAAAGATTACTTGGCGAAATTTGGTTCCGCAGCCCCACCTGAGTGTGACCATCTGGTCAGATTATTAAACCACTATTAGTTAACACACCTAGCTTAGCCACTCGATGGCTCAGGAAGGGAAAGAGAGTTCAAACAGAACTCGAAGCACGCGCAGGGAGGCGAACGTGATCTGGTGCCGGATGTAACCCAGGTTGGCGTATTAACCCCCCGGCTCCCGAAGCACAGTCAGTAGCTGGATTAGAATTGTAAGGGAGATGCAAGCACGTGATACTTGTAAAGTAGGCGTACTCGCATTTTATAATTTTTTTATAAAACTCAACATGTGGTATCACTCAGGTGAGGCTGCAGTACCAAACCTCGCCGATAACTTTATGGCAGTTCAATTATTCACGGCACAGTATAACCACTAGCTGATAAAGAAAGTGTCATATAAGAACAAAATCTCGGAAAGCAGTAACAAATACAACGTATAGATGCCTCGCAAATTTTCCATTGGTTTTAAGGCCCCTCATTTGAAAAAGGAATTTTGTTAATAACTTAATCACCTTGTTTTTTTAAAAAACATGGCCACACTGCATATCTAAATCCACCCAGTATTCATGAACAAAAAATGCCATTTTCCGTTCCTATATGGGCTTATATTAATGTTTTCTTATAGCCCAGCGCATAAAGATAATTTTGTTTAATGTGCGATATCAATTAACACAGGCAATTGCAAGAATACCAGCAAACTTCCGGACATGCTTAGTCTTGGCCTATTTTACTTTTATAAAACCGATCCTTAATGAATTAGTCTTCAGCAAAAGGCTATTTGTGCCTCAAATAGGCATTAAACAACAATCACACCAAATGAATGCGGTGCCTCCCACTTAACTGCCAACCAAAACATTTCATGAGATAGCTCATATACTGTATACATCCGTTAAGAACCGACATTTACCAAACGGTTTCCAGGCGGTTTCCAGGCTAACCGACACAATAAATTGCTAAAACCGCAGCGACAATCAACTCGGGTGGAAGGATAGAGATTGAGCCGTTATGACCATTCGAAAAGTACTTTTATAACGCGATCAAACTTTAGCTTCGCTATCAGATATGATTCATATAGTTTCGGTTTCTTATACCCGATTCTGACAGTCTACCTGAGCTAACAGCTCGCCAGTCAGAACTCTAAACAAATCAAACAGAAAGATCTCTGAGAAGACGTGGGATAAAGACAGACAAATTGAAGTTCCTAAGCTCATATTTAAGCAGAAGACACAGTGCGTTATCCGCAGAAAAGTAGCTGGGAATTGGACATTATACAGGGGAATAGAAGGTCAAAATCATATACCCAACGTAAGAAATATTAAGTTGAACATGTTCTTTGTAGAGGTTAACTACAAAAAACACTTGTCAATGTAGGAATTAGGCAGAGCGGCTGCGAACGCACCCGCGAAACAAGCTAGCCAATCAGCGTAAGACGCATCATCAAACAAGCACGATGCTGTCTTTGCATACGCGTACGGCCCAACCAATTATCGGTCGGACTTTCGGGATTTTAACCCAAGGGGGTCCTAGCACAAGAAGCAATCAATCCACACCCAACACGCCAGAAGGCCATAATGTTCTCAAACCGTCATGAGTTCGCTGAATACAGCCAGATTTAACGGGCTGGATATCGTACACCCAGCCTCTGCCGAATAGTTTGGACCTGTGATGTGCCTTCCACCACTCACATCCACCCATCGGGATACAAAAGGAGCCCCTGTCAGCAATGACTCAGGCACATTCGGTCGGCTAAATTTAGCGATCAAGTGTCTCAGCGCTTAGACGTTGGGCCATTCTTCGAGTACAGCTTTACTCACGGTGTCCTCTTAGTCAGCGAAACGGGTGTGGTGAGACTTGTGTGAGAACACCCCATAACTTGGTCTTATTTCTGAAGCCTCCCAGGCACGTCGAGTTCTCCAGGGCAGCGCAAGTTAGGGTAATATTCAGTCTAAGTTATTTTTAAATGCACCCGCTCATTGGAGGTGTCGATCATGCAAAAACCCCGCCGATGTGATATCCGAGAGAGAGAGAGAGAGAATAAGGCAGGAATTAGGCTGGTAGAAGTATCACCCATGATGTGGCAAATGTTCACGCGGCAGCGAATGTCTGGTGAATGTCCAAAGACAGTCCACAGTCTTCTGGATCTTGGCTTATCATAGAAACGCTATGAGTATGGGAGCTATGTAGGTTAGAGAGGGGGGGGGGAGACCAACGTTGTCCATGTCTTCCTCGGAGTCCGTGAAGTCCATATGATTGAATATCAGCACAGCTTATTGCAAGCTGTTAAGCCGAGATTCCCCAAGGGATCTCTGCTCTGCACAAAATCTCAATCTAAACTGACGAACTTACTTAAGTGTCGACACATGCGATGCAGCGAGATGCTGGAGGTGTTTGAGAACTTCACTCCTCGGACTGCTCGGAAATGTCCTTGAAGCCATCATCAGCACCAGATAGAGCTTGAATGCAAAATTGACAGGGTTTGCCACCACGCGGCCGTATAACATGGATGAAGTAAATCGCGAAATATGTGGGAATCGTAAGCAGTACCTTATCAATCACACACGGATCAAAATGAATGGGCGATTTATTTTAAAAAAGATGAGGAAGTGGTACTGACATGAAAAGGCTAACGACGTAGTTAAGCCAAACATATTAAGTTGTCAACTTTTTCAAGTTTCTGCTGGCTGTTGGAAGGAAGTCCATCTTAAATCCGGCATTCTGACGTTGCTAAGGTATACTGCGATTGTGTTGCATGATAATCATTATTACAACCTCACCTAAGCAATCCCTCTTAATTGCGAACCCATTTCGGGAATTGGGTTAACATTCCTGCAGATGATCCGGCACGATTGAATGTTGGGATAAAGAAACAGATTGGACCAGAACAGCCGATAGCCTGCTAAAGTGTTAACCAAAATACTGAAATGTCTTTTCGACAAGAAAAGATTGTTTAAGTAGGACTGCAGTTCTAATTATCGTGCAGTAAAGTCACAAATTATATCAATCAACTTAGGAGGACGGCTTTTGAACGAGCTTCTTGTCGGTCATTTGCAAAAACTGTATTTAATAAAAAATAACTGCATAATTAATACGTGATTTTCCGATAGATTTTCGATTTCCCTATAGATTTGAACATGATTTACAACAAGCAAACACAAAACTAATCTCTCTCCCGTGTTCACTTGGTAGCAAATTACGTGTTCCTTAAACTTCATACTTTGAGAACATGCAACACTCGGTCGCTGCCGCTGCACTTGCACTCGGGGATTTCTAACCACAAGTTGTATATTTACTCTGTAAGAAAACTCATATAATTTATTGGGATGTCATATGCGACTCATAGAGATGTGCAGTGGTCATTCTGCGGTCATGTGTTCTTAATCTGTTGCTTAAAATGGTAAGCGACTTTATCTGTCTTTAGTAAGACGGTTGGATTCAGAAACAATTGCTCAGTTAGCAAGTTCTCACACCTTTGGCACCAAACCTGATGAAAATAAATGTCCGCAAAAATGAGAGGACCTTCATTAATGATTTATTCATTGAAAAAGGGCCTTCTCTGAGTAGTATCTCAACGAGAATCAATGTACTTTTTAATCTTCTTTATGAAAGCCTGGGAACTATAACACCATTTTGAACAGTAAAGCACTTGCTTGATATATATGTATCAACCGGGAACGGCGGCAGAAGATACGGGTTGATAAATATTATCTTAAGCTGTTTTCGGTAAAGCAGGTATTACAAACGCTTTACTTGACCCAGAAGTAAAAATTTTTAAAACTATCGGGTACGTTGATAGGCTTTACTCGGAAGGTCTAATACATTCAGTCGTTTTGGTAGCTTTACTGAGTTTGGCAGGCTTGTGCAAATAATCCCTGAGAGAGTCCAAATATCCTGCTGTCGAGCGGAGCGTTTAAATTACTTGGACATTGTCGATAATTAACTCATTGACCAGCTCCCCTTCTGCGTACTACAGTGATTATTAGAGAGCATATAGAATTATCATCATTTAAATGGACCTTTGAAAGTTGTTTTGCTCATGCTATCATGTTAACATTCTCACTGGCTAGGACAGTCTTCAGGCATTTCAACCTATCAGGTTTGTTCATTTGACACGAATGTCCCACTTTCTGGATCTCCGAATTTCTTACATAAAATGCCATTTCCAATCCATGCAGTGTTACCTTAAACACGGCTTTAGCCTTTTCATGTCGGTACCGCTTCCTCATCTTTTTTAAAATACATCGCCCCAATCATTTTGATCCGTGAGTGATTGATAAGGTACTGCTTACGATTCCCACATATTTCGCGATTTACTTCATCCATGTTATACGGCCGCGTGGTGGCAAACCCTGTCAATTTTGCATTCAAGCTCTATCTGGTGCTGATGATGGCTTCAAGGACATTTCCGAGCAGTCCGAGGAGTGAAGTTCTCAAACACCTCCAGCATCTCGCTTCATCGCATGTGTCGACACTTAAGTAAGTTGGTCAGTTTAGATTGTGATTTTTTGCAAAGCAGAGATCCCTGGGGAATCTCGGCTTAACAGCTTGCAATAGGCTGTGCTGATATTCTGTCATATGGACTTCACGGACTCCGAGGAAGACGTGGACAACTTTGGTCTCCCCACCTCTCTAATCTACATAGCTCCCATATTCATAGCGTTTCTATAATAAGCCAAGATCCAGAAGACTGTGGACTGTTTTTGGACACTCACCAGACATTCGCTGCCGCGTGAACATTTGCCACATCATGGGTGATACTTCTACCAGCCTAATTCCTGCCTTATTCTCTCTCTCTGATATCACGTCGGCGGGGTTTTTGTATGATCGACACCTCCAATGAGCGGGTGCATTTAAAAATAACTTAGACTGAATATTACCCTAACTTGCGCTGCCCTGGAGAACCCGACGTGCCTGGGAGGCTCCAGAAATAAAACCTAGTTATGGGGTGTTCTCACACAAGTCTCACCACACCCGTTTCGCTGACTAAGAGGACACCGTGAGTAAAGCTGTACTTGAAGAATGGCCCAACGTCTAAGCGCTGAGACACTTGACCCCTAAATTTAGCCGACCGAATGTGCCTGAGTCATTGCTGACAGGGGCTCCTTTTGAATCCCGATGGGTGGATGTGAGTGGTGGAAGGCACATCACAGGGTCAAACTATTCGGCAGAGACTGGGTGTACGATATCCAGCCCGTTAAATCTGGCTGTATTCAGCGAACTCATGACGGTGTGAGAACATTATGGCCTTCTGGCGTGTTGGGTTTGGATTGATTGCTTCTTGTGCTAGGACCCCGTCGGGTTAAAATCCCGAAAGTCCGACCGATCATTGGTTGGGCCGTACGCGTATGCATAAACAGCATCGTGATTGTTTGATGATGCGTCTTACGCTGATTGGCTAGCTTGTTTCGCGGGTGCGTTCGCAGCCGCTCTGCCTAATTCCTACATTGACAAGTGTATTTTGTAGTTAACCTCTACAAAGAACATGTTCAACTAAATATTTCTTACGTTCGGTATATGATTTTGACCTCCTATTCCCCCGTATAATATCCAATTCCCAGCTACTTTTCTGCGGATAACACACTGTGTCTTCTGCTTAAATATGAGCTTAGGAACTTCAATTTGTCTGTCTTTATCCCACGTCTTCTCAGAGATCTTTCTGTTTGATTTGTTTAGAGTTCTGACTGGCGAGCTTTTAGCTCAGGTAGACTGTCAGAATCGGGTATAAGAAACCGAAACTATATGAATCATATCTGATAGCGAAGCTAAAGTTTGATCGCGTTATAAAAGTACTTTTCGAATGGTCATAACGGCTCAATCTCTATCCTTCCACTCGAGTGGACTGTCGCTGCGACTTTAGCAATTTCTTGTGTCGGTTAGCCTGGAAACCGCCTGGAAACCGTTTGGTAAATGTCGGTTCTTAACGGATATATACAGTATGTGAGCTAGCTCGTGAAATTTTTTGGTTGCCATTTGAGTGGGTAGCACCGCATACATTTGGTGTGGTTATTGCTTAATGGGTCGATTTGAGGCAGAAAAAGCCTTTAGCTGAAGTCTATTTCATTTCGTATCGGTTTTATGGAAGGAAAATAGGCCAAGATTAAGCATGGCCGGACGTTTTCTGGGATTCATGTAATTGCCTATGTTAATTAATATCGCATGTTAATTAAACTTACCTTTACGCGCTGGGTTATAAAGGAATATTAATATAAGTCCATCTAGGAACGGAAGATGGCATTTTACGTTCATGAATATTAGGTGGATTTAGATATGCAGTGTGGCCTAATTTTCAAAAACAAGGTGATTAATCTTAAAAAAATTCTACTTTCGAATGTGGGGCTTTAAAAGCCAAAAGACAATTCACAAAGCATCAATACGTTGTATTTGTCATTGTTTTCCGAGATTTTGTTCTTGTATGACACTTTCTTTATCAGCTAGCGGTTATACTGTGCCTTGAATAATTGAACTGTCATAAAGTTATCAACGAGGTTTGGTACTGCAGCCTCACCTGAGTGATACCACATGTTGAGTTTTCTAAAAAAATTATAAAATGCGAGTACGCCTACTTTACAAGTATCACGTGCTTGCATCTTCCTTACAATTCTAATCCAGCTACTGACTGTGCTTCGCGAGCCGGGGGGTTTATACGCCAACCTGGGTTACATCAGGCACCAGATCACGTTCGCCTCCCTGCGCGCGCTTCGAGTTCTGTCTGCACTCTCTTTCCCTTCCTGAGCCATCGAGTGGCTAAGTTAGGTTTGTTAACTAATAGTGGTTTAATAATCTGACCAGATGGTCACACTCAGGTGGGGCTCCGGAACCAAATTTCGCCAAGTTATCTTTTTGATCTGAAGGTTTTTCGTGAAATAAATTATTTCTTAGATAATAAATAATACTGTACAATACAAACTCTGCTTTGTTTTGGGGCTGTGTCATTTATTTACTTGAGTATAACTTTCGCGAATGCCCGCTGGGTGGTTCGTTGGCTAAAAGGATTTCAGTTTGCAGTTTGTGACCCTTCATCGGATACTTCACGAACTGTATGTCCTACCTTTGACTCGCAATTTATCCTTTTACCTGTTCGCTTCACTTGTCGCACCCATCGCTGACTGCAGATCCGACTGGCAGAGGGGTTGTATGCCAAAAGGCGGTCTTCAAACCCACAAACGCTCCGCAGATTTCGGTTTTTCTGCTGTTCTGCCACAACGAAAGAACGGTTTATGTGCAATCTCATGAAATGTCAACAAAAGTCGGGAAATGTGTCGTAGGTTAAGAAAGACTATTTAAGTAGGTTCTTTGGACAAGATATTGCAGGCATTTCAGGATGCGGGCTTTTGAATGAGCTTCCTTCCGACTGCTTGCAAAACCTACACACTGTGAATGTGACCACCTGAGCAGCACAAATTTCTTCAATCGATTTTCTATGCGCTTATATATTTTATGGAAAACACAAGAAAAAGTAAATTTTCGTGTTTGTTTGGTAAAAGATTACGTCTTTTTTTGAATTTCTTATTCGAGGAAATCGCACCAATCGGTTTTTAAGAAGTCTACGGTCATGAGATTTTTTCAAACCCTGAAATGTCCATCCATGAGTCCCCGTATCAGTCTGCTTATTAATTATGCTTGGCAAGTATTTAATATGGTTCACACGCACTCCACAACTTTATGAGTCGCATATGACAGCTCAATAGAATTTATGAGTTTTCTTACAGGGTAAGTATAGTACTTGCGGTTAGGCAACCTCGAATGCAAGTGCAGCGGCAGATCAGATTTGAAATTATTCAAGACCGTTTAAGACCGAGGGATACATTTTCTCAAAGTATCAGGTTTAAGGAACACGTAATTTGCTACCAACTGAACATGAGAGAAAGAGAGAGTAGTTTTGTGTTTGCTTTTCATAAAACATGTTCGAATTTATAGATGCATCGTCAGTCAATAGGAAAATGTCATTAATTAAGCAGTCATTTTTTATTTGATACCGTTTTTGCGAACGATCGAAAAGCAGCTTGTGCCAAAGCCGGCATCCTGACGTGACTGAAATAAATTGTGACTGTACTGCACGATAATTAGTAATGCAGCCCTACTCAAATAATCTTTTCTTGTCGAAAACACATTTCATGATTTTGGCTAACACTTCGGCAGACTGTCGGCTGCTCAGTTCCCGTCAGCTTCTTTATTCCGACATTCAAGCGTGCCACAGTATCCGGATCATCTGCAGAAATGTTAACCCGATTCCCGAAATGGGTTCGCAATTAGGAAGGATTGCTTGGGTGAGGTTGTAATAGTGATTATCATGCAATACAATCCCAAAATGCCTTAGTCACGTCAGAATGTCGGATTTTAAATGGACTTCTTTCCAATCGCCCACAGAATCTTCAAAAAAGTTGACTACTTACTTAATATGCCGTTTAATTTTTTTGTTGTTCTTCTGAATTCGAGCATATGCTATAGTGAACATGCACTATAATTATACTTTTTGCATGCATTCGGTAGACATTCACGTCTTCTTCAAATTGCCCACTTAAGGAAACGGCATTCTTTGAGTTAAAAAACGTTTGCGACCAGGAGGTTTCTTAATATTTTTAAATGTTCATCCATATAACATCACATCTGCTGATTTAGCAATGTTGCTTATGAAGCATAAAATGTGGTTGCCGACAGTTGTTTTGGGAAGACACTGATTGTCCAACAGTTGCAGCTATGTGCAATCATTTGCCTCAGAGTGGCTTGTTCGTAGGTTTTCCAAGTGACTAACAAAATATGTTGGAAACAATGCCCGCGAAGGCAAAGCTCCATGATGAACATAGGGGTGCACATACTGCCCAGCATATTTTTGGAATCTAACTAACAATGGGATTTAAGTTCTAGAAACACACTCCCGATACGCTTAATATTCAGATTGCCCTGCATTTGTTTTCGGTAATTCAGCATTATTGGCTACTACGTGTATTTGGTTTTTTTCTAGCTTGGTGTAGAGAATTTGAGATAAATAATGTAAAATATCAAAAACTTGGTCAAAAATTTATTTTGCAAGTAACTATACCTCGCTTGACAGTGTCTAAAGCACACTTTTAATGTCTTAACCAGTGAGTTTGGCGGTTTGCTGCTACAGGACTGCCATTCAAGCATCTTCCAATCGCAACGCATATACGACAGAATAAAAACAGCTTGTGTACGCAACCGCCTTGATGGAACAAATTCTCACTACTTGCGGTTTGAAAAACCCAAGCGGTTGGTTGTCAAGATGTTTTCCTGGGAAAACACTAATTTTCCAATAAGTGCAATGATTGGTTAGAATAAGCCTAAAAGTGGCGCGTTCATAGATTCTCAAAATGAGAAGCGAGATACATTGAAACCAATGAACTGCTTGCTGGTTTAACCTTGCGGCCCTGGTGGCGTGATTTTTGACTGCGTATTCAGTTGTCGTGGTTGTGCTAGTTGGCAGGGCTACCTTAGAACTGATAGCAGCGCTACTAACGCTCTTACTATTGGTTAGAGGGTGACGTGCATAGGCCCTCCGAGGCCAGTGGACTCACAACAGTCCGCTATTCTCCGACAAGCCCACTCCTTCTCGAACGTCAGCGCCTTTTGGCAGTTTTAGATGGCGCAGTTGTGCACTGCTTTATTTCACTTTACCTTCCTGCCTCATTTGCGCTGTTTTCAGTTAGGAGTATACCATAACCGGGGGAGGGATACCCAACAGTAAACTCCCCTCCCTATAAACACCATAACAAATAATCACAGCCTTCTGAGCAAACCAGTTTGTGAAGTTATATTGCTTAGCCGGTAATTGTGAAAAAGGGGAGCATCGTCCGCTCAATCATAGAAGGACGGGCGGCCACCAAGTTCGTCCATCAAGTTCTAATGCGAAGCCTTCGCAGGCAGTCATCAAAGTGGAAGGACTATCAGTAGGGATGAGGGAGAACGGGATGGTGATTCCTGGTTAACTTGGACGCCTGGCGATGGCCAGACAAGTCAGGAACGAAAGAAATAATTATGTAATTCTGCCCCTCCACCGTGAATTCATATATGCCCGATCGAATCTGACCCGACAAATGTATCTGGCCCCGTCGGAGATTGCCCGACCTAAACGTCGGTCAGTCAATTGCGCCTGGTTTGTGTTCCGTGCTTTTACCCATTTAAACACTAAGCGCGTCAGGGTCAGTAAATGCGCGTCTTGAGACACTCATCATCCACCGTGCACAGCAGTGTACCTCTTGAGAGAACCGGGGCTGGCGAAAAATAGCCGGCGAGGGGGGAAAGGGGAATCGTGAGGAGGTCAGAGGAACGAGCAAGGACATTATTTGGTATGTGTTCATGCGTCCTCGTTCCAACGCAACACGGCGGAATTCGGGCAGGAGAGCGTGGGGTTCGCTTCCGGCCGGAGCGTCTGAAGGACTCGAACGAACGTCTTCAGTGATCAGTAGACCGGATTGACTAATCGCATGCTAACCGCCTCCGTCCTCGCAAGTTTACACCGACGTGGGAATTCGGAGTTGTCCTGTCGGCTCCTTGCCGATGACTGGGGAGACTTGATTGAGGTCTACGCGGCAGCTGCTACCATGCAGGTGAATAACAACTGCGCTGGCGATGGATTTCGACGCGCTCCGGTTGCATAAGGCAGAATAATACTCTCGCATCCGCTTGCATAGGCGCTTAATTAGTTAACCAATATAGTCTGCTGCAGGGAAAGAGTGAATACGCTCGAGTAAATTAGCATTCACTTGGCTGCCACGTGCGAGCGCGCAGTGGCAGAGCTCAAACGATGCTGTCGACGGCTGTTTTTCCCCTATTGTTACCCTACAGGGTTGTTAATGAATAGTCTAGAGGGCACGTTTACCGCCTCGGATCCACGGTATGTCTGTCTGACGATGGCCAGTTGACCAGATATTGACAGCAAGACTTCCTCATGTTTTTTTCGTAGCATCGAACTTAGGTATTTTAAATTATACGTTATACGTGAAAGGTCGTTTAAGAAGCTCGATTAAGGCTGCAGGAGATTCCGGACATGCTGTAAACTCAAAACAACCAGTCTCCCCTTGTTTTTCTGGTCAGCGCAGGTCCCTCCTTGAAAAGATAATTTTGTAAAAAAAGTGAGCAACGAATAAATCTGTATTTTACACGATATATACAAGGCGACGTTATGTACAATGGTGAGTGTCGGGTGGTTTGATGCCAGTGGTCACTGGTCCTTGGGTGACGGTTCCTGAATTCTATAAAAAATGCAGGTAGACAGGGTTCAGCTCAGTGGTTTATTTTCTCAAAAATTGCAGGAAACTAAGGTTTGAAGCTACTTTTGTCACACCGCTAGACAATCTTGCTTCTGCAACAAAATGCAGGTCACTAAAGGACATGGGAGGAGTAGGTAATGCACGTAAGCGCTTTAGCATTACTTGCAGGAAACTAAATTTGGAAGCAAGGCGGGGTTTGCTGCTGCAATGAATTCGGGTCACTGGGGGGAGGGGGGAGAAATGTACTCACCGGAGAGCTAGATTAGTGTCTAATGTGCTTGTAGATCCAGCCCTCCAGGGCAAGCGTTTGCTCTTTTACACGCTTCGCCTTGTGCCGCATGAGGACGAGAATGGGCATTATTGTGAGACCACTGACCACGGCTGTTGATCCTGCGGCATAAGACATCCTACAAAGGATGGTAGAAAAGATGAATGATACAAAAATATCGAGCAAAAAACATGCGAGTAATAGTCAATAGGTTCTGAGTCTGAGCGTGAACTGCTAACATATGTGTCATCGATCGATGGTGCCGAAGCATATTTATAAGCTTGAGGATCCACGGCTAAACACGGTAAGATGTGGTTATGTAGCCACACCTGATGGACACAGTGCTGTCAACCTACTTAATTATTTTGATTGGGTGTGATTACGTTGGCATGGTGTTACTGTGCGCTGCGGTGTGTGTTCTGTTGGCGGCCTTGTTTCTTTGTTGCCGTGTCTACCTTCTTCGACCCACTGCCGGCGGTCCTTCTTGACTTTCGACCTGTCGTCTCCTATCGTTTACGTTGGACGTTTTAGGGTTAGGGTTCACGGCTGCTGTTAAGGGTTACGGTTAGGGGGCTGGACAACTATTCCTCAACCACTCAAAGTACAACCGCGCATTCCCAATAACTATTCTTTTGCATACACTTTCTTGACCTCGTCACCTCGCGTTCGCCCGCCCCACCTGTAAAAACATCTATCACCACCGATCCCGTATAACAGGCGGTTGGGGTTTGTTTGCCTCATGTGCGGCTACATAACCACATCTGACGCAAAGAACAAATCGGAGCATAGCGCTCCTGTGAAGTTTTCCGTCATAATGGTTACCAACTCCACCTCCCCCCCACTCCCACTATCCTGGGTTTGCATAATCGGCGTGTTTCAGGAGCAATTATTGTCACAGTTCATCCTAGGGCTCTCCCGGCATCGAGACTGCCAACAATCTAGGATGAATCTGATCGGAATTGACACGCACGAGGACCAGTGTAAAGAAGTGAGATTTCACCACTCTTAACTCCACAGCTGCGATCATGTAGCCAAACACCTATCCAAACGAATGAAAGCTGACCAAATTGATCCGTGTTTTGCCTGCGGCACTGGTATTCTCATATACACAGGGTTCAGTGCCTTATGAGATCATATTATTCGGAGTATAGTGTGTCAATTTGCTCAGGCCCCTACAGCAGGTAATTCGTGAAAACAGCGTAAGACAGGGATCGGCAACGATCCTGCTCCCTTCTCCTTCGTGTCAATTGCAGACTGATGAAATGAAAAACCAAATTCGGCCCGTCGGGACACATGCACCTTCGTCATCCCCGTGAATTGGGTGCGAAAGACGGCAGACTTGCACAGCATCTACCACACTCCCCCTCCCCATCTGGGCTTGATATCAAGACATAATAAAGGGAACTTGGGTTGGAAGAGGGTAAAAATGGCATGCTCAAGATGGCTACTGAAAGCCGCTCAACGAAGAAATCGCGCGCCTTATCACTTCAACCAAATAATATGAATACTGCGAAACTCGTAGGGCGTTCGCTGCGGCAACGCTTCATTCCTGCAGCTGCCGCATCCCTTTCTCGAGAACGGTTAAACAAAGTTGGTTGCGTCTAAGGCAGTCGCCATGTAATGAGCATCGTTTAAAACGAATATCAATCAATTTTAACCTTAAAGCTTTAACACAGAAGGAACAAGGACCTGAGCGGGCGCGGGTTAAATCGGGAATAATGAGAAGGGAAGATGCTAAGGAGGAAGTCAGGGGAAACAAATAAATTTTGAAAAAAAGTTGCGCAACAACACCTACTCGGCTGATGTCCCCATTGCGGCGGCAGTTGTGAGCAGGACGATGCCCGCGACAACGACGCAGGGCGCAAAGGCCATCATTATCGTGATGGTTGTCATTACTGTTCCAATGGAATTGAGCATTTTCTCTGCCGAAACAACTACCGGCTTCGAGGTACACATCTACAGATGGAGAGAAAGAGCCTACTTATCTTTTTTAAAAAAATAACCGGATATGCCGATAAAACAAAATGGATTATGCCGTATTGAATACTAGTTTCTTTTGGCGTGGCCAACTTGATTATGCTTTGCTTAACTACAAACACAGAGTGATCCTTACTACGTCATGGGAGGATTCATGTCTTCTCTATCGAACATGCCCGTATTTTTTAATTCATTACTTCAATAGCCATATAAATGTACAGACCCGAAGATAGGTTATTGAAAGCAGACGTTTGCTCGCCAAATTACCTTTTGGATTCTAAGTAATAAAATAGCGCATAGACGTGAGCCAATCAAACCTGACAATAAGCTGTTCCCCCGAATTTTATTCGTTTACTCACGGAGCATATTTGTCAAATTTCTCTAATGATTGCCGTAAAATCAATACAGGAGCCACTATCCGCCAAATAGCGAGACGATGATAATATATCTAATAAATAGCAGCGGCTACTAACGGCGGTTATTCAGTACGACTAATGGTTAGTCAATACCGGAAGTGCAGTGTCAGATTCAGTGACCTCTCTTGCTCTTAAATGCATCTTATATTCAATTCTAATTTTGGTGCATTTACGATATTTGTCATTTATGCGAGTTTCCTTGTCGTCATTTCGACCAATCAAACTTTTGTTCTCTTTATCGGTAACGGCCGAATGAAATAAGCACTTTGGAGGAAAAATAACCACGTTGTATATAGTAGGTGTGCTAACTCAGGAAGTGTTGGCTGAAATTCTGAAATGCGTTTTCGACTCAAGTAGGGTTATAACATTAATCCTCGTGCAGCATTATCCCACAATAATTCAGTTACTTCAGGATGCGGGCTTTTGAACGAACTCCTTTCCCGCCGTCCATGAAGGCCACACTCTGCAGAAATGACTACTTAAGTAACATGAATTTTTCACATTGATTTTAGTTGCTCTTATAAATTTAAATATATCTCGTGGGAAAAATGCGTGAAATATTAATTTCTTTAATCAATTGGAAGAAGATTACGTTCGCTTCGAATGCTGTGCTTGAAGAAATGACACAATTTGATCTTAAAAGTTTCTCCAAATTCCTTAGGATTCGGCCGTCCGAAAGAATCAATACCTCCCGATACCCACCAAAGTGTTTATTAGCATTAAGTTGCTATTGTTCCCTAATAATAGTAATAAACATAATTTTTCACAGGCACCGCTTCGCGATAATTACTGTTGGATACATGAAGTTTACTTGGTTCTCGTTGTATCTACTTTATTCTCATCTTTACAAGGACAAAAGATTTCGTGACTAGCTAGATATAAGTCTGCGACAATGTTGCGGAAAGGGTTTATGAAGTATATTAGGCTTTCCATGAAATCTAGGCTTTACGTATTGCCGTAATAAATCTGAACTAGCGGTCTCCGCTGTCCATTTCATAGCCCAACCCTAAAGTGCCCAATAAAACGAAAACCTAAATAATCCTCGCTGACTTGTAGCTCATAAATAACATGGCTGAAGATTTAGCGGTTTCTGCAAAAACCGATTCTTACTCGGCTACCACCATCAGCCACAGGCCGTAATGACACGAGACTCTTTGACCTTTAAGCACCCTACTATTTACAATCATTTACTGTCAGTTGGAGTCAAAATATTCCAAGCCACAGGCCATTGGAAGACGATAAAGGGCATTCTAGCCTCCCTTCTTCTGCTGATAACGACCCCCCTCCAGTATCGATTCCTGGTCGCTGTGCAACCACCTGTGGGGTTCCTAGGCCAGAGTCCAAACGGAATTTTCTGTGTTTTGACCACTGCGTCAGAACCAGTCGATGAACACCAACACAGGGTGCTCTGTTTCAGGCGACTGTATATGTCTGATTTGGTGCTTTAAGTGGAGACGAAAGCACGAGCAGCTTTTTCTGTCTTGATGTAGGAAAATTTGATCCTGACTACGCAGGGTGGAGTTACTTGCTAGTCGAATGGAATTGCAACCGCCTTTGTTTCAACAAATTTTCACTAAGATTCACAGTCATTAAGATCAAATATCGTTTACATTTGGAAACGACGGTTATATAAACTAGCTCAAGAGTTATAAAAATTGACAACCATAGGCAGATATCTAACTTAAAATCCCAAGAAAAACGGTAACTTTTTGATAGAAACGTACATGTTGTGACTTAGCCTTTTAACTGATCAGTCTACCAATTCGACGTTTTAACAAAGTAAAAAAAGAGGCAACATTAAATCACAAAAAGCATTCTTTCAACACAGTGCCTTACCATCAGGGTCGCGAAGAGCGTAAATTCAAACATGTGTAAACCAGGTCGCGTATCGCATCTTATCGTTGTCAGCCTGCCTTCTGATTGGTGGTTGAACATCAGGCGTGCGTGCATGCGCACTCAGACGCAGTCACACACACACGCACGCACGCACACAAATAACTCTGGTTTTGAAATGGAAATATCTTTAGATCAGGTTTGTTTCATGCCTGATTGGCACACGCACCTCCAGGCAAACTGGGTGGAGCTGACGGGGTGCTCATTCCAAGAGGCCCCCCAAGAAAGCTGGATAATGCTGTTGAGCTCCAGTATTCCAGCGATTGCAGAATCATTATTGGCCAATTTTTTGTCCATACACTTAGTTATTCACTGCGTAGTAGTAAGATGTTAGCTGATGTTTCAGACGTTGAGGGTCCTCACAGGTTTGTCTGCAAGTCCGGCGGACGTCATCCAGTGTCTGGAGGCTTTCACATATAAGCTGAGGAATAGTGGAGGAACTTACATGCACTGCTTAGGTGACTTTAAAGCCAGAAATGTAGAGAACGGTTATACATACAGTGAGTGACCGATCTCATAGAAACTTGGCTGAAATTCTGAAATGCGTTTTCGATTAGAAAGGATTACTTAGGTGCGGTTGTAATACTGACTATCTTGCGTCAGAGTCCTAAATTATTTCGGACTTGGCAGGATGGCGGCTTTTGAATACACTGCTTTTCAATCTCCTGTAGAACACTTACTCAGTAAAAAATGACCACTTAAGTGGCGTACGGTTTTCTCATTGATTTTTGATGGTCTTGCAAATTCAAATACATCTTATAGAAACGATAAGCAAGAATGGACTTTCGTTCAGTCGTTTGATAGAGAATCACGTCACCCTCATATTTCGTACTTAAAGAAGGAGTATAATTAGGGTTTGAAAAAGTTTCTGATTATGAGATTATCTACGACCGTGCAATGTCCATTCAAATAAGGTCTTATCTGTCATTTTTACCACTGCTCCTCGTGAAATGTACAACATAGTCCGCATCCATTGCAAAATTTCGTGAACTCTATGGGGTATCTTTTAAATGGCATAGATGAACATGTGACTTTCTTTACTCGGAACACATTCGCCTTGTAGACTGACATCACTAAGCGCTAATTCAACGACTCCAAATTATTCGGGAATAAGAAGATTTTTTAAAAATTTAATTGTACTCCTTCTTCGGGCATAAAATATGAAGATGAGGTGATTCTCTTTCGGACGACTGAAAGATAGTATGTCTCTGGTTTCCATCAAATAGATTTGAACTTATAAGACCATCGAAAATCAGTGTAAAAAATGCATGCTACATAAGCAGTCATTTTTTACTGAGTGCGGTTTCCACAGCAGATTGAAAAGCGCTGTATTCAAAAGCTGACATCCTGCCAAGTCCGGAATATTATAGGATTATACCGTAAAATAATCAATATCACAACCGTACCTAAGTAATCCTTTCTAATGGAAAACGCATTTCAGAATTTCAGCCAACATTTAATGGATCGGTCACTGACTGTACCTCCACTACTGAACTATCTATCCACACAGTGTTCACTCAGTCCATTTTTCCTGTTTATAATGTTTAAGAACTTCCCTTTTCCTTTATCAAAGGGTCCCACCTGTAAAATTCCTATTACCACCACGGTGGAGAATGAATTTGTATACAGCCGAGTCGTCCTCCTGCAAAGTGTCTACTCTCACTCTCTTTAATGTATTAAAACATAAATGCGGCGTAAACACCATTTTCGTCTTCTTCGCGTTTCCTCTCCTAAAAGTGCGGAGTCAAGTATGTGAAATCAACTCTAACCACTCACAATAAGTTCGTTTCGTCTAATTTCTGAAGTCGGGGAGTTGTGAGAACCGGTTTATTCTGTGTACACAGAGCAGGTTGTCGTGAGTTGGCTGTCGGCTTGTGTGTCGTAGCAAAGTGTCTGTTTTTCAGGAGAGCGCAAGTCATAGTGTGTGTGGGTGGGTTTACGCGGATGTCACATGTCCGTTCCAGCACGAGGGAGTGTCTAACTGAGTGTTTGAAATGCGGTCGGCTGGTTTAGAGGCGGAGTCGGGGGTGCATGATCACAAGGGGCCAAACGGGTAACGAGCCAGGCCACGCGACCCATGGACGCATGGACGCATCCCCGAATCAATGCAGCTGGATGTGAGGCGCCCCACCTGAGGCCTGAGGGATGGCCCGATGGCAACAGTGTTTCATGAACAGTAGGTGGGCTAACTCATGAAATGCCCACCTAAATTCCGAAATGTGTTTTCGTTTCGAAGAGATTAATTAAGCAGGGCTGTAAAACTAATCATCATGCAGCATAATTTCATAATAGTTCAGTTACCTCAGGGTAGCGGATTTAGAATGAATTTCCTTCCGGCTGCATGCAAAACCTACACTTTGTAAGAAATGGCTACTTAAGTAGCATGCACTTTTATCATTGATTTTCGATGTTCCTAAATGTCCAATTATATTTCATGGAAAAATTCATAAAAATATTCATTCTTTCCCTCATTGAGTACAAAATTACGCGTTCTTCCAATATTATACTCGAAGGAAGGGTATAATTCGGTTTCCAAAAACTTTTCCACTCGCGAAAAATTTTTAATCTGGTCTACCGTCACACTTGGATTCCGGAATTCAAAACTTTGAGCCGTATATTTTCCGCGTACGGAAAGCCACAAATTTCTCTACGGTAATAAAGGCGGACCATATAGGGTTCATAAAATTTAGCAGTGGATTTGATTCATATTGTTAACTTTACAAGCCGCATTGGTAAATGCACAGACATGACGAGCTATGAACGGCCATTTCACGGTATTTAAAAGTCCCAGAATTATAAACATTTTTAAAACCGAATTTTCTCCATCCTCCGAGTATGAAATTAGAAAAAGACGTAATTTTCTACCGAAGGAACAAAGGAATGAATATTTTTATGCATATTTTCCATAAAATATAATTTGACCCTTAAGAGCATCGAAAGTCTATAAGAAAAATGCATACCAATTAAGCAGTCAATTTTTACATACAGTAGTTTTTGCATGCAGCCGGAAGGAAGTTCATTCGAAAACCGTCATCCCAAGGTAACTGAAATATTATAGAATTATGCTACATAATGATTAGTTTTACAACACTATCTGATTAATCTTTTCAAAACGAAAACGCAATTCGGAATTTAGGTGGACATTTCATGAGTTAGTCTACCTGCTCTAGGTTTTCATGGCCATCGACTGACAGAGAGACTCCGTAAAAAGGGGCGCTGGTGCGGCTGTTACAAAAGGTCAAAGCCATGAGAGAGAGAGAGAGGAAATGCGCTTTATTTTGAAATCGTAAGTTCAAAATTTTCAGCAAAAAATTGGCTCCATTCACTGTGGGTAGTAAATAAGTTAAGAGATTATTCAACAGTCAAAGGAACGATTATTATGAGGATAGTTCAAGTCTGAGCTTCTGTATTTCTGTCTCTTCGCACGTAAGATAGCGCGCTAGGAATGGCAATACAGAGGCTCTATAAGCCGATGTGCGACAGGGTATAAGATGGAAGTTGCGGCGCATCGGGCGGGAAGACTTGGCAGCCATAAGATCGGAATGTAGGGGATGGGCAACGTCATCTAGAATTCGACCAGCAAATTGCTTGACCGCATTGAAGTGTCGTTGTAAGATTGTGTCAACTAAAAAAATATAAGAAACGCCAGCAGCAGAAGAGAGCATGCGGAGGATTCGTTTCAAAATTAAAAGATCCTTTTTTAACAAAGCAGGAAAAACGACAGGAGAACAGTATAGGATAAAAGGAAGAATGCAGGCATCAATGAATCGCCAGACTAAGGGTTGAGGTGTGTAGTAGGAACGCAAACGACGAATGTAGTAAAGGAGTTTACGAACTTTAATAAATAGGGACTCAATATGGAGGAAAAAGAAAGATTTGAGGACAAAGTAACGCCGAGATACCTGAAAGAGGATACCTCATTAGGAAAAATGTCAGAGGAATCAGGGTTAGGAGAGGGCCGCAGTCGAAAAATACTCTGAACGGATTTTTGGTTGTTAATTAGGAGACCATTTTCCTCCGACCACGCTAGGACATGGTTTAGGCCATCCTTTAGAGACCGGAGGTGTGTCTGACTTTTGAGAGGGTGTCCAACAACCACATCGTCAGCATACTTGACCAAAAGACAGTCATTAGGGGACCTGAGATCATCAGTGTGGAGGGAGAAAAGGTGAGAGGATAGAATGGAACTTTGAAGAACACCGCAGTCATTGGGAAGGGTCGAAGATTTTCGCCTGCCAGATTGGACAAATTGGGTGCGGAAGCTAAAATAATCGCTCAGCCAAGAGACGACCCAGCCTGGAGAGCCACATGCGGAGGTTTTGGAAAGGAGAAGAGGACGCGGGACGGTATTGAAGGCGGAGGAGTAATCAGGAAAAGCGCACGCATACTCGCGGCAACCCTTGTCTAATGCTTTTAGAGCAGAGTGGACCACAAGAGCGACATCATCTAAAGTACTCCGTTTAGCTTTGTATGCAAATTGTAAGGGGTCGGAAAAACTGGAAGAAAAAGGCTTTATGATATCTAGGGCAACTCTTTCAGCAAGCTTTAGTATTGCAGAGGAGCAGGCAATTGGGCGAAAAGATTTAGGACCAAAGTTAGCAGGCTTTTTAGGGATGGGAGTGATTCTCACTGTACGCCAGGCGTCGGGAATCGTGGACTCCATGAAAGGCATATTGATTAGGTGCGTTAAAATAGGGGCTATCTGAGAACTGCAAGATTTAAGAAGAAAAGGCGAGGGAGCATCCGGTCCGGCAGCTGTTGATCCACGGACCTTTTTAAGGTGTTTCTCTACTGTTGCCAAAGACACGGGTTGGAATGTACTCGGTGATAGGGGAATGTCTTCTAAGGGAAGATGGGGGTCATTGTGACTAAATATATAATTTTTATTTAGGGAGTCTAAATCTGCATCCACATGCACCAGCGTGTTGCGATGACCAGTGAGACGCTTAAGATTTTTCCAAATCTCAGCTGAGGAAGTGGGGAAAGGGGGGGAGTAAGAAGAGGAAAAAAGTTGGCTGACAAACAGGCTATTTAGCCTGTCAATCTCTGTTTTTATTAAGACGGTAACGTCCTTAAGGTTATCACGTAAGCCTAACTTGTAAAGGAGTTCTTTTTTACGTCTTAACGATTTCAGATAGAAGGAAGAAATTCTATCCGGTCGTACCATAACAGTATCAAAAAGGCAGCAAATATCGAAAATTTCCTTTAAAAACGCTGTCAAGTTGGAAGAACAGGATTCAACATTAGAATGTTCAAGGAAAGTGGAGATAGTAAGAGAAATGCAAGTCTGAAGCATGAAAATGTTTTGGGCGGACGTGTTGCGAACCTTAACCTTTCTCTCAGGCTTGGCAAGCAGTGAACGTTTTGAAGTGGAATAGATTTTTGGAAGGCACAATAAAGTGGAATGGTCAGAACCTGACAATGAAGCCCTGTTTTTTACGCAAAAAAGCTTGCTATGGTTAGTCAGAATATGATCAAGAGGGGCATTTGCACGAGTATTAAAGGAGACAAGATCATCTAAGCCTAAAAGTGTAAGGGGACGTAAATTCACGCGATTAAAATCACCGCATAAGAGAGTAAGATAGTCGCAGGATAATAAAGCAAGTTTTTTTGAGAGGAAGTCCAAAAAACGGGTTAATGCGCCTTCACAGGAAGAGGGGGGAATGTAAATACTAACAAATATGATGCCTTTAAAATTACTTAACAAACGGGGCTTACATAAAACAGCGATTACATCTATTAAATCATCAGAGTAAGAAAAAAGGGACTTACAGTCTCTACACCAATTTTGATTAACGAAAAACCCCCCCATTGCCATAATTTCCGTATGAGGGGCAACCCTGCACCATTGATTGGAGATCGGCGGGGGGAAGGGTGGGGAGGGGAGCTTATCCATTTCCAACCTTCAAAAAACGCAGTAAGCCGACCTTCCAGCACAAATAGCCTCTTTTGCAGTGGACCTTTTGTTGAGCCAAAAGGTCCTGCCAGGTCCTCGCTCGTGTAGGAAAAGCCAGAACGTCCAGGACGACGGAGGGAAATCCGACGTGTAGGCAACCAGACCATGTAGCTAACCTAGATCTTGATCTGCTGATCCCCGGCTATTTGGTGTAAGTACTCACCCCTTTGCATGGCTTACTGACCTCTTTTACACTCCTGTTTTCTGCCGCGTATTAAAGTGAACCATTTTTCACCAGCTAAACTGAGTTTTTTTCCAAGCAAAAGCCTTAGCGTAATTGCACCAATTTTCAGGACAAATTAAACTCGTTATGCACCCAGTGCGCATTATTCATTCACTGAGGCAGTTAAAAAGAACTGGCAACATTTCTTGGTGTCAATAAATCTCGCTGCATATTGTCACTTAAAATTTATGTCGGGAAAAGAGGGCACCAAATTTAAATATTTGCTACGTGCAGATCCTTCGATTATTTAGTTAATATTGGGCTGATGCCCTTCAGGAGTTAATTATTTTCAACGTATAAGTTCATGACAAAAAAACGAGACAAACCCCAGCGACCTTATTCCAGGTATGTGAGTTCAGACCCGACGAAATTACCAACTCCATCACCTCATTATAAGAAAGTTCGATCGCAGCTAATGGCAACATCCACCGCATGCCCTACCGGGGCATTTATCTCACTAGCTCCCCCTACTTCCACTCAGCTGGTTTCGGTGTTAAGAGGATGTCACGGCGGGTGCAGTGTTTGATAAGGCAAGTCAGTCCTTCTACGCGTGCCACACACGAGCTGGCCCACACTACATGTACTAGGCTTTCACGAGGACGGCTTGAATTTCACGTGTAGAAGATCTGTAGGGGCCACGTTGCGAAGAAGTCGTTGCAGCCTGAATCCCACTCCTGAAAAGGACCACATTATCTCGGCAAGTGACAGTCTTCCTAGCCACAATTCCTGACGCGTCGTCATGGGTTCAAGCGTACAACATTTATCATGGATCTTGCTGCACATGTAACCCCAGAAACGCACGAGCAGATGCAAATAGAGCCAATAGTGAACACCTGGATATTCTTAAGTCTCGCAGATTTTGAATCCTATGTGGGACTTGGAAGACCTTTGCGGCCATTAAAGGTTTTGAGAAACGATGAATATACCCTTTACATGCGTGAAACGACACTACTTTTGGTGTTATTGAAAAAGTAAATTTCCTCCTGCCTGAGGACGAACTGACACGCTAGAGAGCAGCGATAACCTCGGAAAGAGTGTTGCTACGGTGCATACTTCAATACTTTCTTCTCAAAATGAGCAAGCTGGTATCTGTGCGCCGTTCCGTTACTAAGGTTAGTGGCTGGTTCTGTCTGGTGTGTCCAAAGTTAATACACAGTTTCTTCGACCCCTGTGTGCAAAAAAACAATTTGCATGACTGATTACCCAAGCATATAGTGCCAAATCGCTTTTACTAGACGGCCATAATATCAGTCACCAGACTGATCGCGTCAATTCATGCTAGATAAGTCTTATCATTATCCAAAATCGGGATTTACGCAGCTTAAAAGGACGGCGTCGAAATTTCACTCGGAGGTGGAGTTGGTCACCCTCACCTGCACTGCCGAACCGGGTTGGACGATGGAAAATACGAAGATCAAAGTTGTTTGCTTATGGTCGCATGGTTACGCCGGAGATACTGGAAATCACGGATGTCTACGCCTCAACAATGAACGGCTCTGTCGAGGCGAAGACCTAGTTCTACGAAGACCCGCACGTCCTCGTGGCATCTGTACCGAAGGCGGACAAGGTGGTTGTCCTTGGTGACCTCAATTCCCGCGTTGGGACAGACTGCACTGCATGGAGGGGGGGGGGAGTGCCGGGTCCTCACGGGATTGCCGGACGCGATGGCAATGGCCTCTCTCTCGTGCAAACTTGCGCGGAACACAGCCTCCTGCTGAAAAACATATTCTTATACCTGCCGATGCTGAAGAAGGCTATCTAGATGCACCTCCGATCGCGGGACTGGCAGCTACTGGACCACCTTCGCCTCCGTCGACGCGATCGACAGGACGTGCTGGTGACCAAGACAATCTACGACGCCCATGTTTGTAAGGACCACCGCCTCGTCAACTTCACTATGAGGCTCTGTCTGCAACCCCCCAGAAAGCCGTAAAGTAAGTGACCCCAGGGTAAGCTGAATACTGCTTTGTTGCCTTTGTCTGCTCACCGTTTGCATATCAACAATCAACTAACCCAGCATATAAAAGACCTGCCAGCTCCAGATGAAAACGCTCACGTAAAGACTCGATGGTTTCAACTTCGGGACACCGTTGCTTCGACCGCCCTGACTTTCCTCGGCCGCGCACGTCGCCAGCACTGGGACTGGTTTGACTAAAACGACGCAGTCAACAACAACCTCCTCGCCGAGAGGTACAGGCTGTACAGAGCCCGTTTCGACTTTCCAATGGATGAAGCGCTAGGCCGAGCGCTCCAGAAACCTCCTCAGCCATTCCTCAACAATCTCTGATGCCGTCATTGACCGGTTCTCTCAGGTGGAAATCAAAGTCGACCTGGATCTCTCGTCCTCCCTCCCAGAAACTATCCGCGCTGTACAACAACTCCCCAACGGGAAAGCACGAGGATCCGGTGCGATCCCAGTTGTGATCTACAAGTACGGTGGCTACCGACTTATGGACCAACTGATGGCGCTATTTCGGGAGATGTGGCACTGTGGACTAGTCCCTCAGGACTTCTAGGATGCAACCGTTGTTCACCTCTACGAGCGCAAAGGCAACCGGCAAGTCTGCGACAATCACAGGGGCATCTCTCTACTTAACATCGCCTGGAAGATCTTTGCCCGCATTCTCCTCGATTGTCTCAACGGACACCAAGCGCAAGAACTCTTTTCGGAAAGACAACGTTGGTTCCGACGTCACCGGACTACCATTGACATGGTGTATGCTAATCGCCAGCAGCAGGATAAATATCAGGAGATGCACTTGGTGTGCTAGTTGTTTGATGGCCGACATTCGCGTCGGTAATTGTTTCAATTTCATCCCGTGCGTTGGACGTTAGTGCGATGATTGCTCGACCATCTGATCAATCGACCTTGGTGTTGTGACAAGTGTTCACATCTGCCCCCCCCCCCTGCGTGGCCAATTACTCCGCCTAGGCGAAGTCTCAGCACCGAGTATGGAAGGGGAAGGTCGTTGCACTTGTTAATGGACTGGGGGCCAGAAAACCATGATTCACGTAGCTCCCGGCTCACGCGGTTGTCACCTCTTGCGTGAATTTCGGTCTAGTCATCCAGAAGTTTGCCTATCCCGAAATGGTCACGCACATGGTACGTCAACTCCACGAGGGAATAGTGGAGATCGTCGAGGACAACGGCGCCATCTCCAAAGGGATGGAGCAGGGTTGCGCACTCGCTCCCGCCCTCTTCAGCCTTTCATCCTCTGCCATGTTGATGGACGCCTAACGTGGCAGGCACCCTAGAATGCGCGTTGCCTAGCGGGCATCTTCTCAACAGCAGGCGCATGAATGCCATAACGCGGCTATCTACAACTTATGTCCGGGACTTGCTCTTAGCTGACGATTGCACGCTCAACATGCCTCCGCTACCAACGCACATTCTGCGCGCAAATCGGCCTCGTAGGACACCCTTGAAGGCAATGCACAACAATCCGACAACGTCAATTTCTCCTTCCACTCTCATCCCTGCCGAACCCCGCAACAACGACCACGCCGTCACCGACGATCACACTGCCGTTGCCCCGCTGCCATCAATCGCCGACATAATGCGCTCTGACCCGAAACCTGCATCGATCACAGCGACTACCGTCGTTAAAACCGGGACATCTCTCACGCGCTCCGCCGATGCGACCATGTCTATTGTCCAGTCATCTGCTACCACATCCGGCGATGTGGACTCGGTCCGAACCTGTCCTCATTGGGGTCACACATTCACCTCACATATCGGTCTGGTCGGTCACTTGCGAATCCAGCGCGCAGAGACATGGCGCGAGCCAGTGCCTGGGATATCCACATACACTCCCTGTGTCCGCCTCAATTGCACTCACTGTCCCCGCATATTCATTTACCACATGCGCTTTTACGGAAACCTGCATCAGACGATCGCCGGTTATACCACACCATTATACCATCGACCACTAGCACCTGCACCGCACATTGCGCATGTGAGGAGTGTGTGTAGGCATATGGAAAGTTGCTTTCAAGGTTTGCGAACGCCTGCTATGTCATCGTCAGCAAACCATGACCCTCGCAGCCTGCTGTGCACTGGTAGTTCTCTGGTACCCGTTCCCCTGGCGGTCGATGCTTTTGCGCTCCTTTCGGGTGCATGGCTTCCCGATCATCCACGTTCTTTTGCTGTTTTTGTTGTTGGTCAAAATTCTGGCCATGTGTTTGTTGTGGACCAGAGAGTGTGGAGCGGCACGCCTAGGTGCAGGTCCGACCACTCCAGCCACCGGCGACCTCCTCATCCCCGGTCTTCTTGACACCGGGCCCGGGTGGGGAGAAGAAGGTGCGATAGATGATGCTCAAGCCTACACTCAATATAAACTGATGCACGCTCAAGTCATCGTGCCTGCTCTCACCTTGATGTTGAGCACACGGTGGACATCGCTGGATACGATGGTCGAACTATCAGTTCCTCTCAGTCGATAACTGGCTGGTTACCTGACCTTCGAAGAGTGTCAGCCCAGGCTAAATGCAGGGTTGCGTCTCACACTTACGGGCTTTAAGGATTGCATGTGTCTGCTATGCTATGATACAAAAAACCATGGCCCTCGCAGCCTCGTGTGCGCTGGCAGTTCTCTGGAACCTGGTTTCGAACCGATGGATGTGTTTAGGCTCCCGCTGAGTATAAAAACCGTGTGCACAGTAGCCCAGTGGTTTGTGTCGTTGTGATCTTTCAGACCCATTTTTGTTGCTGGTTGAAATCCTGGTCACGTGTTTGCTATGGATCAGGGAGTGGGATGACACGTCTAGGTGAGGATCCGGCTGTGCTAACCACTCGCGCCCTCTTCTCCGGATGAAGCAGTGCGGCAGACGCTGAGCAAGTCTATTTTCACCACAATAGAATATATTAATTAAGTACGGTTGTAAAACTAGTCAACCTGCGGCACAATTCTATAATATTTCAGTTACCTCAGGATGCCGGCTTTCGAACGAACTTCCTTCCGGCTGCATGCAAAAAATACACTCTGTAAAAAATGACTACTTATGTAAGATGAATTTTTCTCATTGATTTTCGATGCCCCTAAATGCCCAAATATTCCATGAAAAACATACATAAAAATATTCATCCCCTTGCTCATTCCGTAGACAATGACGTCTTCTTCCAATTTTATACTCGAAGTAGGGACATAATTTGGTTTTAGAAAAGTTTCTAATTGTGAGAATTTTTAATACCGTGAACTGGTCGTTCATAAAACCTCATATCTCTGCATTTACCAATGTGGTCTGTAAAGTTA
>CACRXP010000731.1:88467-123771 GCA_902702965.1 Spirometra erinaceieuropaei
CCCTGCCTTCTTCTTTGGCATACGATTTGCCCTCCTTCAAATCATCACAATGAACTCCATCCTTGCAGTGCTCTGCGGATGGTATCTAATCGGTGCTGTGACGCTATTGTGCACAGGGCTGGTTCCAGCAACTCGCCAGACAACGTGAGTTCACCGTGCAAGTTTTGAGTAATGAAGGCAGTGCTTTTCGTATCTTGTGTAGAAACGTAGTCGGTACGGTGAACTAATCCCGTCAACAGCTAGCTAACAGGATCGGACTGGAGTGTGAGAAAGAGGAGGAGGGAGTAGAACCGTTACTTGGAGTCCATCTATACGGTGGACCGGCACATTTCGCACTGTAACGAAGCTGACGCGCTGGAAGTCTTGCTTTGGAGAGCTGCCAACTGACCGGATAAGTGGATTCTCGGGAGTGTTTTGCAGTGATTAAAGGGCTGGAGGGTGGGCTGCAACAGTTCCTTCCCAACGCTGTCTTGCCGGCAGTCTCACACACGTGAGATTCGAGCGGCATTTACATTGCCCCGGAGCATGCGGCACGCGTTTGGCACGCGTAGACGGGTTGTTTAGCTTTGCCAGTCGCTGCGCCCATGCCCACTTCCGTTCTTCTTGATATCGTTGGTAGATGGGCGCTCACCGATCACTCTTACGGAACTCACTCGTTCCTTTGTGCCTTACGGGCACTCTCTCTCGAGCCCAACCAGCAGTCGCACAGTGGCGCGTGATACACGCGGAATGTTATTATTGACAAATACAAGGGAGACTGGAATGGCCATTTCTGGCTTATTAGCCGTCCTCAGCCAGTCATACCCAACCTAAGGCGTGGAACATCGGAGGCTCGAGCCGATCGAAACCGATAGGACAAAGGGCCCCTGACTCAGTGCTTAGAGGCGTCGGAATTCTTGATATCGTCTTGTCTTCAGAGCAGGGTGGGTGGAAGGGGAGAGAGTGCGGTGGATGCGGCGAAAGCCATTCTCTCCCTCAGTTTAAGTTAAATCGCGCGCAAGTCCCCGCTGATGCGACTAGGCGATTTACTTCGTCCTTTGCGACGCTCAAACTGGCCTGGTGAGTAGGAAGACCAGGAGTTTCAATGAAGTCCGCGGGTTCTTCAGGTGGGTGCCGGAGATATGAGTCATACGCCAGCAGCAAATCTTGCCGAAAATGAGACTGTGGACTACCTGTCCTGAGGTCTAGGTAGCACAAGCTCCACTGAGTGAGAAATAGTCATTTTTCTCAGAACGTTTTTAAAGTCCCCAAATTCTGTCGGGGCGCAGGCGTAAGCTGTGTCATTTACCTCACATGGCGAGTCCATTTTTTATTTTGAACTAGGTTTCTGCTTGGATTGCCAGAGAGAAGATAGATTATTGCAAATTATGTCATTAATTTTATGCAGGAGTATCTCTGTATGGAGCAGATCCATGTATCAAGCGCTCTCCTCTGAAACTGTATGCAGATGCCAGTGGCCTATCGCAAATATCCGCGAAAAGTCGCATTTAGATCAAGGGATGTCAGTTCCGTCAAACGTTTGCTTTTGATTAATTGCCAGCACACCCATTAAATTAACATTTCCAATGGTATGTTGAGCGATTTAAAAGTGTCAACGAGTCGGGGGACGTTTGCAGAGTTTAATCACGTGACGCACCCTAGACGGAAACTTCCACGCACCGCACCCAGTTTCATCTGTCAGGCTCCGACAGAAGACTGGTGCACAAGGAATGGAAGCCTGAGCGGCGGGGGATGGACTGAGGCCGACATTGGGGGCCCCATTCAAATGGATAAATAGTGCATTCCTCGCCATTAAAAATGCGACGGACTTGAATCTTCTTAGTTCAGTGAATATTCCCATGTTACAATTGAAAAGTCGATTTGGCAAACATATGTTTTCGGTAACTCGTAATCAGGTCAAAACAGTTACATAAAAGTGGAAATCATGTGAAGTTACAGGGTTTGTAAGTGATTCGGGGGCTATTAACACTCATCGTTCCCACGTCACTCATCGTTCACACGCCACTCGCATGGCGAGGCGTGCTATGGCGTGGTCGGCGTGTCGTGGTCATTGGGTCAAGGAGGCGAGGGGGAGGAGGGACATAGGCTGTGAGTAATGTTTGTACGTCGGGTACGTTGTGCACGCACCACTGCCATCAGGAGGCTGGGGCGACCTGCAATCATCTGGGGTCGGCGTTGGCCACGGAAGACAGAGCGCCTGTGTCAGAGTCTTCTGACAACATAGCACTGGATTGACTAGCCGTATAGCCACTGCCTCGGCTGTCGCTATCACCCCTTTGGCGTAGTCTTCTGGAGAAGCTTGCTGGTGTCCGGTAGACAAGCTGAAAGGCTTCTTTGGCATCGACTCGGTGATTCGTATCGAAAAGATGTGCGAGAATCGAACTTTAAATTGAATTATTTTTACCTCTGACTAGCCAGGCAGATATGTGTTCACGTACTTACTTTTCCAGGAGCCTCGTTGTCCTGGCACGCTGTTAGTCATGGTTTAAAGGGTTACCAGCTCACGGTATAAATCTTCCCTATTCAAAAATGAGGGCCAGACTTCAGTGGCTCCTTTTTACCGTAGTCTTTATGGTACTGTCACTTGTGCAATGCTTTACCGTACTAACAACACAGGTATTAGCTAAAAGCTTAGCGATGCGTGTTTCGCCGATCTTATGCTGCTGCCTGACGCAGCTGCGAGGGGTTCGGCTCGTCAGTGGGTCCCCCAGCTTTCCCTGTGTGTTCTCTGGTATATGAATTCCAGTTTCAACTTGCCTTGTTTAATTTGGGAGGAAACTAATGCGCAAACTTGGAGTAACTCTTTCGAAATAGACCTTTTTAGGTACGGTCCGAAGTTTGATATGCATTGTCACTTGTGTGTGATCCGAAACCACCGTTAAGAAATGAGCCTGAGGGAAATGCAGTTAGGGGCCAAGTTATGTGTGGAAGGCTTAAGTTTTTCCGCCCGCGCCCACCTCCGGTTATCCTGACTCCCTCTTACTACCTGGCCTGTAGGGGGGGATGGGACGTTGAAAGACAGAGTGAGGTAGATACAGTGCAAGTCTGATTCATTATGAACAACTCCCCGTGGAAGTCACCGCCCTTGCCCTCACTTCGTAGGGCAGTGGTCGGTTTCGTCGCCAGCTGAAGCAAGTGGAGGAAGTGAGCTAGTGCATAGTCGTTATGACACGACGTCTGTCCTTTTACTCCGTGTTATGCTGGAGTTAGGTTATCACCACAGCTGTCTCAGGGCTCCAAGAAAATGTTATGCTCTCCAGAGGAGAGGATTCTCTAGGAATACGGAGAGCTAGAACCCGCCGTCGCGAGGGTATACTGACATAACAGCTTGGATCGCTCCGTTACTGCCGTGTTCCCTACTTGTAAGGCCCCTTCGACGTCCGTCTTATGACTGGTATTCAGAAGGTGAGACGGGATAGCGCTCGGAATGGGCCTGGTTATATCCCCTGACTTAGCCACTTCGAATAATGTTTTTATACTCTTTTAGTTCCTCTTACCGTAGCTGTCCACAGGAATCGAGAAAAACGTTTTTGTTTTAGTTTTAAAAAATGGTTTTATAAAAAAATCTTTTTGTAAAACTTTAAAAAAGTTTTCAAAAAGTTTTCTAACTGCTGTATAATTCGTAGCCTGATTATTCAATGTATTAGCACTTAGTGATTTCAGTCTACAAAATGCATATGTTCTGCGCCATGTGTTCTATGCCTTAACAAAGATATCACCTAGAGTCCATAAAATTTTGCTATGAATGCGGACTATGTTGTACGTTTGCGCTGAAGTGCCTTGGCGACAGTCTCCCAATTCGGCCTCATTCTCTGCTTCCTCTCTACTGGACCAGTCCACTGTACGAGCTGACCAGCTATATGATGTTGGGATTGGGTGTAGGGACATTAAAAAACATCGTCGGAATTCCCCGGGTGGACTGCCAGAACAAAAGACACCTGGGGGTTATAAGTGAAAAATATGAGGTCAGATTATTAGGTGACGTATTGAAGAAAAAAGCCGAAGACGTGTCCCATCCGCTGGGCATGGGTTGTCACCGAGGACTTCAGCCTTATAGATACCGGATGGTTCTCATGCAGACGCGTCAACGGTTGTCGCTGGTCTCCTAGATGCTGACTCACAGAACAGTGAGGGACCGATCTCATGCAATGTTGGTCAAAATTCTGAAATGCATTTTCGGTCAGGAAGGATAACTTGGGTGGGGGTAGTGATTAGTTTGTAGCAAGATCCTGTAATATTTGGGATTTGGCAGGATGTCGGTTTTTAAATGCATTTCCTTTCAATCTCCTGTAGAAACTGTGTTCGGCAAAAAAGTGACTGCTTAAGAAGCATACATTTTCGCACTTATTTTCGGTGGTCTTATAAATTCAAATATATTTTTTAAAAAACATACACAGAAGTATGCTTTCTTTCACGCGTTTGATACAATGTCAAGTTAAATTTACATTTTGTACGTGGAGGAGGAGTATATTTATGTTTTAAAAAAGTTTTCTTATTCCTGAATAATTTGGAACCTGCTCAGCCAATGCATTAGCACCTAATGGTTTCAGTCTATAAGATGTATGAGTTCTGCATAAAGAAAGTCGTATACCCCTTTAAGCCTTTAAAGAAACATTCTATTCAGTCAATAAAATTTTACAATGGATGCGGACTACGTTGTCCACTTCATGAGGAGCAGTGGTAGCCGGACAGGTACGATGCTGTATGAATGGACATTGCACGGTCATCAAAATTCTCATAATTAGAAACTTTTTAAAACCAAATTATACTCCTGCTTCGAGTATAAAGTATAAAGTTGGCGTGATTCTGTATTAAACGCGTGAAAGAAAAAATAATTTTGTCATGTTTTTTATAAGTTATATTTTAATTTATAAGACCATCGAAAATCAATGGGAAAAATGCGTGCTACTTAAGTGGTCATTTTTTGCCGAATATGATTTCTACAGGGGATTGAAAAGAAGTGCCTTTAAAAGTTGACATCCCGCCGAGTCCGGAATGCTATAGGATTATGCCCCAAGAGAATTAGTCTTACAACCCCACTTAAATTGTCCTTACTGATCGACAATGCGCTTCAGAAATTTGGCCAACATTTCATGAGATCGGTCACTCACCGTACTTGTCAGCAGTTTAAGGTTCATACCCGAGGTCACAGGTGTTGATGCATGCTCTGTAGGCGGACGCATATGCAAGTTTCACGTCGTTACGGTGAAGGGTTGGAGGAATGCCCTCACACTGAGGGATCTTCATGAAACCTGTCTGGTCGCCAGATTGACCCGCCTGTCTGGTTTAACAAACCCATCTAATAAAAAACAGTCAGGAAATAAAAGTTGTACGGTGCATCCGCGCATAAACTGATCCTTGCCAAAAACAGGCTATAGTTTAAAGTACTTTTTGGCATGTCCTTGGGCTTGAGACATCCCTCAAAGTGTGATTGCGTCTCCAAGAAACACCATAACGAAAACTGAGTTAAAAATAGGTGAGGTTAAAATTATCCTCCAGCTCAACTTCTAGGTCAGAGATGAAGACGGTAGTCTGCAAACTGGATTTAAAATGTGATCTCCATGCTGTCACACAGATGACCATACGTGGGGGTGAGGTGGCACTTGACACGGTGTGCTAAGCGTCTTGTGATTATGGACCCTGCTTAGTAAGAGGTCGGCTATAATTAAATTATTTTCTCCAGATGGCAGAGTGTCATGTCTATCGAGGAGAGATGTGAGCCTTAGATATCAGTCATTGAGAGACCTCGTCAGAGAGTCCGGCTTTGAAAGACATAATCGTTCGTTACGTTTATGAAAACTGACCTTTAGAAAAGCGGCCTAGTTAAAATGAACAACTTTTTTGCGAAATGCCAAAAAGTCGGTCGCTTTGAATTTGTTTCGGCCGAAAGTTTGCCAGTCTCCCAATATCTTGGTAATGTATCCTGCCTAAATTCTCCTGACCTCTTCACATTGAATGAAGTTTGATGCTCACTCCTACTGCTATTGGTGAAAAACTACGTCATATGGCTGAAGTCTCACGCCATGGGCAGGGACGACTTAGATTGGCATCCTGCCGTTCAAGGTCACGGCAAATCCCCACTTACTGGTATGCACAGAAAGCCATGAAATTATCTGCCAGATATTTAGCCCTCTGTTACCCGTAGATCCAGAGTTCTCTCAATCCAAGCATTCTTCCCCCTACCCCTCGACTGCTCTCCGATAGTGGACTGGGTTATTTTTAAGAGTGGCAAGGAATGATCGACCTCTGTCTTTCTCTCGCCTTCATTTTATCTATTTTACGCACCATTGGCGTGAAAGACTCTCGATCTGTGAGTGCTGTGGTGCACATTTAGCTCAGGACTCATTCACCATTGCCAAAATTATTTCAGTTGATCATAATGGCAGTCGGTTTGCTTGTGTGAACATTCAGGTCCGTACGGAAGATCACTGTTAGAAAACATGCGAGAGAAGACGGTCTTTGTGGCGCCTCATAAAACTTTGACCAAGTACATCCTTGGCCGAGCATGGAGACATGTCATTCGCTAGTAAGAGCACAAATGGTGATAGACGGGATTTAGACTGATATAGGGGGGGTTTATGAAATGGTAGGCAATCCAGTCCGCAGGCAGATCTCAGATCGAACAATTAACATTATTAAGGCTCAGGCTAAGTGGGGGAGGGGGGAGCATCAGTGTACCTCATCACTTGTGACGATCGTGCGCGCGAAAGCAAATTCCTGAGTTGCCTGGCCGAGAAACCCAATAATCCATTGACATTTCCCCACCTCCTCTGAGGATAGACATCCACACTGGGCTGAAAATCCATAAACGGTGCTGCTTCCCTCCCCTTGATCTCCACTTTCGCGTTTATTTATTGAAAAAACTTTCTGCTTTCAGGCTTAACGTCGTCCTGGGAGGCACAATGCTGGCCATCGCCCTTATTTTACTACCTTTCCTGATACTTGCTGCTAACGGGGCATCAAATCTGATTAAAATTGTTAAACGTTTGGAGGAGGTCCTTCAGTAACCAACGCAAAACAACTTATCCGGACATATTATTGCTTAGAATATATGCTCATTACTGAAAATTTCCATTACGTGTGTTAAATAAACTAAATTCTTCGAACGCTGAACTTGTCACTCGGCGTATTAACAGACTGATGTTTTATTATTATACATTTCCTTTTCCCGAGTTCAGACTACTCTATCACGAACCGGCGAGTTAAGTGGTGGTTTGCTGTCTAGTGCCGAGTTTCACGAGCATAATGGCGTACGGGGCCCAAATCCACTTCTTCCAACTGACCGCTTCGTCTGTCTACTGAAATTCTGTTAGTAGCCATCATTTCTGGTTTTACTGTGGGCATACGAAACTCACTGTAAACCTGCGCCCTGTATAAAATCAGACCACCGGTACGGATCTCATATTTACATAATCCCCATCAACAAACGATCGTTATATCTTCAAATTATGAACTCTATCAGACTGTCCGTCTGGGAGATTCGTCGGTGGGGCATGGGTCCATGTGCCGCCCTCCCTGTACAAAAGGTATCAATCAATCAATCGATCAGGTGACCTTGCGCTAAATTCCAGCGAGTATCATTTCCCGTGCAAGGGGTTTTTAACTTCTAATCGTCACCACTCCCGGACTTGGCGCAATGTGCCGAGAGTACATTTTAAGATCGAGTGCATATTACACGGTAGTGGTTGGAAAACTGTTGTTTAGGAGATTCCCGTGGGTTTCGTTTTTGCGGTTGTCATTGGTGGCGAATCGCATTCGCCGAACACTTCAGCGACCCGTACGGGTTTGACTGGTGTCATTTCTGTTCTGTCATAAAGGATCGAAGACAGTACTTAGTGAAATAGAGAACTGTTGCTTCTGACCATTTCGAGGACGACTCCATTTGTTCATAATCCGCAAACATGAACCAACGAAAGTCGACTGGGCAGGGATATATGGGGAAGGAGGGTTAGGATTAGTGCCAAATTTATGTGGGTTAGTTTTAAATTTATAGTTCGGGTTATGAAAGTTAGCATCGGGGTTAGAGTTAAAGATGGGACACGGGGATAAGAACCCCTCCGGGAGTTTAATGCGAGGGACCCTGTAGTTCCTGGGGGGTATCCATACTCCATGTTCGACGAGGAAATTTAATGGTGCTAAAGAATGACCGATGGACGAATGACTGTCGTCATTATCATCAAATCATCGCCCATGGATTTTGAGGCCGGAGTCCTAGTTCATTTGGACGTCAGAGGCTGTCACAGCTAATTCAAGAATGACCTAATGACGACAGTGTCTCAAGTAGGCAGGCGAGACGCAAAACAGGCCTGTGCATGCTTACGAGCTGTCAGCTTCAATACTTTTGCAAATTCAAAAGCTGTAGGATCTATTGGTTGCATCCACCCGGGTAATTACGCGGACGCCGTGAAATACAATCTTTCGACCTAAAATAGTTTCAGCAACTGTGTCGGCTCTTTTGGAGGGAGGAACAGCAATGAGAGGGCACATATATTTTATGAACTCATGAATTCTTTTAAAAAATGATTTTCATCGCTTTGAGATTCGATACTAGCATGGTGCTTAATCGTCTATTTTCACTAGAAGGGCCTCCTAAGCACCCTCTCGAAAGACCATACAGTTTCGGTGTGGAAAAATTATGCAAGGGCTTAGAAGCCACTTAAACCGCTCGACTCTGAGAGTTCACATACGCGTCTGCTGGCGCGATTTGAATGCTATGTTGGTTCAATTCTGTAGGAATCTTAAAACCGCGTGGTGTTGGAAGCTCAGAAATATGTCCAAGGCATGCTGTGGTCAAGATTCAAAAGAGGTACTGAAGACGATGTAGCATGTGAATTCCCTAGCGTTCGAATACTCCATCTTTAAAGGACGTGCTTTTCTGAGTAAGTCGGGGAGTATACATGACTGCAGTCTCTTCAATCCCACCTAAATAATGTTTTCTGACGCTTAGAAGCTGTCGGTTACTGTTTCACGAGCTTTCCATTTGCAGTGCACCTCCCAACGAGTGCGGGATGTTCTGACCTCCTTCATTTCCCGTTTGTAGTCGGTTTTTCGAGCTCAACAGGCGACAGTTAATTTGGGTTGCCGAAAACCTTGTCGAGGGCCGTTTACTGTAAGCATCCGACTAAAGACCCCGAGCGAGAATTGCTTATTGTTTCTTCCAAAAATTCCTTGCATTATTTAACTGCCAACACATTTCTCCATCCACATGCCGTCGAGAAAGTGTCTCGAGCCGTGAACTCGATAAAAAGCATGTGGTTGAGACGCTATAACTGCAAGCGACCGACTGCAATAACATGCCACAAAGCGCGAGTAATTAGGAGTGCTTAGCATGCATCAAGTTGCAACAGGGTCCGAAGTTATTTAAGTTGGGTCAAGACACCCACAGGGTCAGGATGGGATCCTTTTGTGCTCGCGGGGCCAAAGTGTTTACCCCAACCGTCACTAATTTTGCTGTGACTAACAGATGATGCAGGTATGCGGCATGCTTTAGACTGTTTAAGAAGCTATTTTAATGTCCACAAGGCGAACAGTGTCTCGAATACCTGGGAGGATCAAGGCGGCAGTTCTCTCTGCATCTCTTCCTTCTAATCACGCTGTCAGAACCTATCGTACCCTGTGTATTTTGCGGGGTGAGTACATCTGGATTGGGGACAAGGTCGTGTGTGGCGGGCGTAGGGGAGTCTTGTAACGCGTCTGCTTTCGGCAGTCCGGACTTTTTCCTGCCATCGTTGCTGGAGGGGAAACTGCGGTTGTCCGTCTCATTATAAACTTAATCACGCAGAACTCGCTCGGTGGGACAAGCGGCAAACGTCGTTTTTTGTGATAGCCTGACTGCTGTAACGAGTAGACATAACAAAAGATTACGGACGGCAGATGCCGGAAATGGCCATTCCAGTCTACCTTGTCTTTGTCAGTAATGCCATTCTGCCTATATCGTGCGTCGCAGTGCGGCTGCTGGTTGGGCTCATGAGAGAAAGCTCGTAAGGCACAACAGAACAAGTTAGTTCCGTATGAACGATCGATGAGCTATCCCTACCATTGTCTATTCCCGATCGAAACCGACAGGATAAGGGACTCGTGGCCCGGTGGTTTGAGGCGTGGACTTCTAACTAACGGGTCGCGAGTTCGAGCCTCGGGATTGGGTATGACTGGCTGACGACGGCCAATAAGCCAGAACTGACCATTCCAGTCTCCCTTGTCTTTATCGGTAATACCATTCTGCCTATATTATGCGCCGCTGTGTGGCTACTGGTTGGGCTCGAGAGATAGCCCGTAACACACAACGGAACGAATGAGTTCCGTAAGAACGATCGGTGAGCTATCCCTGTCATTGAAATTTTTAGGTAAGGGCAGATTCTATCCAAATTGAACAGAATTACGACTATGCCGCGAGTGGGATAAATACACTTCTGGAACAAAAGCCGCATTTACCTGATGATTTCTGATCGTGTCCAAAATAAACCCAGAGACGGCTCGGAGGTTAGAAAAATCCCGCAAGAGTTCTCACCAAAGCCAGCGACTAACCACCATTGGCTTAAATAAACAGAAATGAAGAAACCCCATTTTTCCTTAATGTGTCTCGTTTGTTTCCAGCTGTATCTGCTGAAACGCCGCAATCGGAAGTTCTGGGGTTAATTTAGGTATCCCGATATTCTCATTGTTTTTTGAAGGCCATTCTACGCGCTCTGTGTGCGTTTTTCCGCTATACATTACGCTTAGACTGTGTAGGTTCCAACGGAAAATCAAAAAAAAACATTTGAGGCTCAGTCCCAGGCTGGAAATACACATGTCAAAACCGGATTTACTATCCATGGTGCATTTTCGATCAGACATTCGCCCAATGGCCCACCTACCTGGCCCATGTCTGTTTTAGGTAAAGTAAATGTGCTAACTCATAAAATGTCAACCAAAATTTCGAAATGCGTACTCGTTTCGAAAAGATAAATTAGGTAGTGTCGTAAAACTAATCATGATGCAGCATAAATCTATAATGATCCGGCTACCTCAGAGTGTCGGCTTTCATAAGAACTTATTTTTAGTTGCATGCAAGATCTATACTCTGCCAAAAATGACTACTAATGTAGTATGCAATTTTCTCATTGATTTTCGATGTCCTTGAAAAGTCAATTATATTTCATGGAAAACATGCATAAAAATATTCATTCTTTTACTTATTCAGTAGAAAATCACGTCTTCTTCCAATTTCATACTCAAAAGAAGAGTATAATTTGGTTTTAAAAAATCTTTCTAATTTCCGAAAAATTTTGAACCCGACCTGCTGATACACTTGCATTCAGGGTCTCAAAACTACAAGCTGTACATTTTCCGTGTACAGAAAACCATGCATTTCTCTGCGGTGTTAAGATGAGACCATATTAGGTTCATAAAATTAAGCAGTCGATTTGAGCAATATTGTTAACTTTATAAGCCACATTCGTAATTGCTGATACATGACGTTTTATGAACGGCCATTTAACGGTATTAAAAAATCTCAATTACAAAAGGTTTTTTAAAACCGAATTATACTCTTCTTTTGAGTATGAAATTGGAAGAAGACGTGATTTTCTACTGAATAAGTAAAAGAATGAATATTTTTATGCATGTTTTCCATGAAATATAATTGACTTTTCAAGGACATCGAAAATCAATGAGGAAATTGCATACTACTTGTGTAGTCATTCTTTGCGGAGTATAGATCTTGCATGCAGCCGAAAATAAGTTCCTTCGAAAGCCGACACCCTGAGGTAACTGAATCATTATAGATTTATGCTGCATCATAATTAGTTTTACAACACTGCTTAATTTATCTTTTCGAAGCTAGAACGCATTTCGAAATTTTGGTTGACATTTCATGAGTTAGCAAATCTACTGTATTTGTGAGTATCATCCACTGATATTACCGGACTAAAAGAAAGCAGCCCGTTTAGCAGGCCGGGTTCTTATACTACCCTGGTGGAAGACAATGTAAAAAGGGCAACAAATGTATTGAAAAGTAGCAGGCGTTTCCTATCTACCAAAAATCTACGACCAAAGTCTGATTAGTGGAAGCAGATGGTAGATGTCAGTTGAATATGCGCTGGAGGGCCCCTTGATAGGAAGGAAATAGGAGTCACAATTCGACTAATGGATTCTTTCAAGGTTGGCTTATGAGCGGTTATAGGTAGGCTGAGGGATCCGCTCAGGAAATGTGTGTGTGTGTGTGTGTTGTGATTGGTTGCTCTTATCGATAAAACCTCGAACAAGAGACTATTTTTAACTCATTGTCAATTCAACAGATTGAGGGGTCAAACTAGATGCGACTTTAATACGTATTCGATCTCTACTACCCAAAAGCTATCGGCATCGAATCAGTGTACTGAAAGCGCAAATTTTCGAGATAGGAACCTCTGACAAGCCACTGGTTACTCCGCTGATGTAATCTGGTCGCTCAATGGTTGCAGTTCTTTAGTCGCGTTGCGACGTCGTGCACACGCCAACGCGACATAATCGGGTGGCAACGGCGTGGAACGCGCGACATGACCGCACTTCCTGCCTTTTGTTGTTACTGACTTGTGTTTTTTTGGTGACTTTTCCCTGTCGTTAATTGTGTTTAGGCAAGAATCAGAGAGGGCACCAAAACACCGAATTTGCGGGTATGGCGACGAGGTTTTCCGTGAAAATAAGGGGCTATTCATTGAAGACCCAGGCTGATACGTGCGCTAGATAGCTACAATTTGTTCTCAGATTCGAGGACGGAGGAAGAAACTCGTCGTTTCCGGTAAGTGCGTCTCATTTAATTACCCAGCAGACCCGGAAGGACCGATAGGGTCGTTACTACCAAATCGAGTCCCGTGCATGTTCGGAAGTTACATAAGTTGGCCTTTTCCACAACTACCCTACCCTGGTAGCAAAAGCACATCTACCCAATATGGAGAAAACATCGATTTTTCGAGATAAACATGTCAAACAGATATCGATTTTACGCGCTATCAGTTGATATTAGAACTCGTCATGCACTGTTAGGGCATTCGGCTGCCCGAAACCCACTGCCAGAAGTAGGGGCCAGCCCATCGGATTTTCAGGTAGCTGAGTGGCTATCTCTCGACGGAGGTTGTCGGCCGCTGAACAACCAGCGCCTCCAAATCACGTAGCCGCGCCAGCATCCTTCGCTTACTCGCCCAGATGAAGTGAGGCTCGTCGACTCCCGGCGTGGGTGATGGACGCGTGAAGGCGCATGTACTTCTCAGCCTTGGAAAATCAATTTATGGATCGACTAGCCGACATCGCCCCGCGCCTTGGGTCGGATGACGACTAGGGGCGGGAGGTCAAGGTACGGCTGGAGCCCACAGACTTTTCGTCCTGCGACGGAATTTCTGTCAAAAAATCACATTTTATTTCGGTCACAATTTCATTTCTTCAAAAAATGCCAGTTTTTATTAATTTTTACAAGGCCTGAAGCAGCATACGTAGTATATTTTTATGCAAAAAAACTACATATACAGCCTCGAACGCAGAAGAAAACTTCCAAAATTGATCAAAGTTCGTATTATCATTCCTACTCCCAGGCAGTGTCATCATCATCGGTCAAAAATTCCAATTGGCTGAAGCCCGCGTATACTCGGTCTAGCTGTTTTTGGAACCAAATGCAGAACATTATCAGGAAAATACTGGTCCCAAAGGTCAGACCTCCGGATGCATAAAGCGACCTTAAAGAGAGGGAAAAGGTGAATGATATCGATTTTTCATTGCCTTTGAAAAATATCCAGAAAGTTTAGGAAATGCAATCATCCGAGTATAAATGATAGTTCATTGTATAGGGCTATCTCGCTCAAAGATAGTATTTGAAATAATTTAGGCTCTCCTGTATATTATGCAACTCATGAAAACGACATGCTCATCGGAAAGAATAAACAAAAGATATTTTACTTAACCGACATTTCAAGGTCTCCGAACCGGAAGGCAGATAGAAGTCCAACTGCACCCACAAGGAGGAGAAAGCGAGATAATGTCTTCACGCCCGCGAGTGCCACTCGTAAGTGACGTAAGGACGTTTTGCTGGCGTCATTAATGCCGTCAAGTTCCATCTGGAGAAGGAGAGAGACAATATCAAATGCACAGACAAACACCTAGTTGAAGTCAAGTAAATATTCCATGGCTGGTGTTTAATGATCACATTCGACTGCTCCAAAATTACTGAGTCTGATTTGCGGCTCATGGGGTTTGATACGTGTTCCGAAGAACGAAATGACGGCCGTAAGGGAATTTGGCTACACGCTGGTAGAACACCTCAGTCGTCAGGCGAGGTCTGCTGATGAGCCGCGGCGACCACGAAACAACCCCCACCAGAATAAAACTTGAAAGTCAAACGAGATCTATGACCTCTTCTACTCCTGGGTCTTCCATCTAACTTTCCAGGTCTGTCTGACCAGGGACCAAAACATAAATCGATCAAGTAGACCATAACAAGCCTTCGAAGTCCTATTTGGTTAATTCTTCTCAGGGAAGTTTCGTCGTGTCTAAAACCGTTCAGGCAGTGACGACAACGTGGTGCATGCAGTGACTGGCCCGGTCCGATAACCTTCAATCCCACAAAGCGTAAAAGGACGCATACTCTCGTTTTCTTTATTTGTCAGTAAGTATTCAATGCAGATAGCCCAAATGGTTTGCACCTACGACTGGGTGATATAGAAGCCAACACTTACTCACGTTTTGTGACTCTGTCAGCAAGTGTTCTACGCGGACAGCCCAAAGTGTTCGTAACTGCACAACTCGGCAGCAAAAATGTGCCGCTGGAATATTGGGCCTAAACACCGGCCGTTGCCTGTTTCGCTTGATCTTATGGTGACTCATGATATGGGCTGCTGTAGAATGCGCAAAGACTACTATGCTTTATTTTTTCTTCAAATTAAAATGGAAAATTTGAAGGCCTCGGCGCTTTGTGCTGCCTAACTATCAGCCATTTTTTGCTTATATTAACGTCAACTCATAGAAAAATGCTTCAAAAAATTAAGCAAGTAGAGAACAGCTCACCAGCACTTGTGTAAGGGCGTTGAGGCCTGAGCGCTATGTTAGCGTTCGCGAGCGACAGGAAAAAAAGATACAAAGGCCTCATTGGTAGCCGTGTTTAACAAGAACGCTGTCATAAACTGTGCAGGACCCGGAGAGAACGCATAAACTGTCAGGCAAATTACCTGTTGCAGCGCCTTTTTCAGTTGCGATTCTGAAGGAACCAACAAGAGGCTTGATTCCCACTCAACACGGTTCGGCAAGAAGACCACCATCACAGGGGGGAGGTGCGGGTAGAGTTGGGGCGGACCCCAGCCGTTGAAATGGCAGTAGACCACGGTAGTAGGCGTGGAGGAGATAATCTTGTGGAGTCCTGGAGGATGTCCCGGTAGTCCTAGCACTGACAGAGGTACGGCGGCTACCTTGTGTGAAGCGAAATTACGAAAAGGGTTGTCTACAAACAAAGAAAAAATCCTCGCGACACCGTTTGTGTCAGATTCGTCATGAGCTCCCGACATTCTGCCTTCTGACTGCAGAACCATAAATCTGTTTAAGCAGCACTTTATTTCGTGGAGTAACTCATGAGCCATAAAGACCATAGTCTGGACGATCATTCTGTGGCCTTTACGCACTCGTCAACACATTCCATAAAATGCCTTTTGCTCATGCAAAATTTTCTCACAAGCTATTTTATCGGGGAAAATATTTACAAATTTAAGCGGAGAATAAAGTTGTCTTATACATGGGCAATTTCCTATGTTTATAGCTTTCCGACGAAAAGAAATTAATCTGCCCTGCAGAGTTCTACCATAAAATCCTGGCGCATTTGGAAGTTGGCTTTATGGTTCGCGCGAGTTAAATGAAACAGGGCGCGAATAAGCGCGTTATTTTTAGAACACCAGAGGATTTGTCGATTATTAAAATTAGATTTCCTCCCCTAAAAATAGTAACGAGCCCTACTGAAAATCCTTTGTCTAAACGCACTCACATTTTTATTTGCAAACACAGCACAATTCGTTGTAAAAATACCCATCACCAGTCGGTCATTTCGACGTTTCAGCATGTGGTAAAGTCCACTGTCGTCAACTGTTTGAGGCGAGTTTCAGTACCGGTCCGAACTCATGAAGAAATAACTCAATTCTGTAACAATCCGTTCTTAAAAAATGCTTCTCGAGCGCGACTGCACTAGTAGCTTGGCCCCTGTTTATTTGTACGCTGATGCACGCTAAATTTCGACGGATTGTTGTTTGCAAAAAATAAAATATTTGTTGCATAGTCCCTCTACTACTTTTTGAAGCTGGAACAGCACCACTTTTTGCCTCGGAAGACTTAGTTTTCTCATAGTTTGGCTAGACAAAAAGGGCCACGTGTTATTTTTGAAGTATCATTAAGAAATTCCAGCAAAATCTTCCCCCTTCACCGGGGCCAGAAAACAAGGTCACAGATGTGATGGGTTTACATAAAAAGTGTACAATTATTATGGGGGCAATCCGAGTCCACATTCTGTATTTCGTTCTCTTTACACGTAAGGCATCGTGCTAGAAACGATTATACGGAAAATGAGTCTGTCAGCGAGCAACATGAGGTATGCCGGAAGCCACAGTACATGGGACGGAAAGATTTCGCAGTCATTAGTTCAGAGTGAAGGGAATGAACAACATAATTCAGAATTCCGTCTGGAAATTGCTTGACCGTTGTGAAATTTCGGCGCATTGAGATATCAGCTAAAAGTCATAAATACAATTGCAGTGGAAGAGAGCAATTCGAAGGACACGTTTTAAAATGAGTATGACATTCTTTAACAAGGTTGAAAAAATCACCGGAGGACAATAAAAATGAGAGGGAGAATGCAAGCATGCATAAATCTCCAGATTATGGATTGAGGCTTGTGATGAGGACATAAATGACGAAGGTAATAAACCATTTTAGAAATTTTGATAAGAGAGATTTTTCCATAAAGGGGGGAGGAGAGATTGAAAGAGAGGATGACACCAAGGTACTGAGAAGATGACGACCTGAGGTCATCAGCGCGAGGTGAGAGGACGTGCGAGGATAAGGCGGAACCCTGGAGAACTCCACAGCTGGTGGCGAGAATGGTAGAATTACGCTCGGCAGACTAGACAAACTGGGTGTCAAAGGCAAAGTAGGCTCCAAACCAAGAATAAATCCAGCCGAGGGGGTTGCACACAGACGTACTTTCTGAGGAGAATGGGGAGGGGACGCGGGACACCACAGGATACAGAGGCGTATTCGAGAACTCTTATCTAGATCTCTTCGAGCAGACTTAACCACAAGAGCTACAGCCTCCAAGGTGCTACGTCCGGCTTCATATGTGACTTATGAAGGGTCCGAGAAATTGGAGGAAAAGAGCGTAATAACATCTAAAGCAACTCTTCCAGCCAGCTTCAGAAGTGCTAAGAGGAATGCATTAGGACGGGAGAATGTAGGGCGAAATAAATAGATTGTTTATTTATGAGCGTGATTCTCATCGAACACCAAGCGTCAGGAATCTTTGACTGCATGAAGGACATGTTGGTAAGACGTATTGGAGCGAGTGCTATCTAAGTAGAACAGGACTTAAGTAAAAATGGCGAGGCACAATCTGGTCCGGTGGGTTTTGATCAACGGGCCATTTCGAAGGTTTTTCCCTCCAGAAACGGGACAGAAGACGCGTGCTGCTGGCGCAATGTCGTTTGGGGAAAGATTTGAGACATTGGGAATAAATTAGCGCCAACCTATGCCAGTATGGTACATTGACATGTGATGCACTTAAAATTCCTCCGGGGTCCAGCAGGGAAAAGCAAAAAGAAATGAAAAAAGAAAAAACTGACTGGCTAAAAGATCGTTCAGTCGGGCAGTCTCGCATTTGATCAGGACAGTTGCATCCTTTAGACTGTCACACAGGCCTAGTTTGCAGAGAAGGTGCTTTTAAGGGCCCAAACATTTGAGGCAACAGTCAAGGCCGTTAAACACCCAACAGAGCGAATAATGACAAAAAGCAATCAGTTCAAGGTCGGTTGGCTCGGCAAGTCATTTGCACTTCAGATCGATTTTGGGCATCTAAGGCTTCGAGAGTTGTATGCCGGCCAACCTCTCGGGAACGTCAATTCTGAAATAAACATGTTCTGATGACCTCTTTCATATTTTAAGTTATCTCTCCGGATCCGTCAACTTCGCCATCCTGAGTCTGTTATTTATTAATCAATAGGAAAAAGCCGATTTAATAAATTTGGCAACAACGTTATCTCACTGGTGATATGCAACTACCAGCGGCCTCCGAAAGGCGGTAAAAACCATCTACTGTTATAGGATTCAGACGGACAGTACAAGTACGATAAATGGCCCATAAAATCCCTTCTTATTCCCGAAAAAGGTTGCTTTAAGCATAGTTGCAAGTCTGAATCCTGAGGAGGAGGGCCGTGTCTTCAGTCCAGCGAGGTAGGACTTGATGGCTAGGGGGGAAGGGGGAGAGGCGGCGTGAAATGTATCCACTGACTGACCTAGGTGTCCTGTTTAAACTGTCTGTTTCGTCGCCTCCTGCATACATCTGAATGTGCCTAAAAAATAACGACAAGTGGTTATTTCCAATACACTACCCATTTTATCATCATTTTGCATATCCTGCCAGTTATTCGTGTAGGATAGGGCATACATCCGAAAGTCCTGATGCATTTAAAGGGAAGTCAGAAACCCTGTCCAAGCATGACTTAGAACGAGCATGAGTGATCTGAAAAAAGTAGCTCAAATTTGAAGACGGCTAATGTATTTATCGAAAGACGACAGTATGGCCGTCGATTTCGATAATGTCTACCGTATACCCCAGATCAGGGTAGGAGCAGCAACAGAGACTTGTATCGATAGTAGACCTGCGAAGCATCTACCACACTCTCTCCTCCTTCCCCACCTTAACCCCGTGTCATGATCAAGTCAAGAAGACCGGAGACGCGAGAGGATGCAGGTGGCTGGCACAGTCGGACCCGTACCTAGACGTACAACCACACCCTTTGGTCCACAACAAACACTGGCCAAGATTTTAAACAACAATAAATATGGGGACGGCTCAGATCCTAATGGGTGCGACGTGAACCTTACCATCTCATCAGAAAACCGTAAGATTTGCTGCCAAGTTATTCTATTTGTAGTGACAGGTCTAATAGGCAAATTACAAGATCCGGTTCCGCAGACATTGGAACCATAATAAAAATTGAAAAAGCGGTCACTTCGGCGTCAAACTCGGCACTTAGACCCGTCGAAATCGCAATGAGTTCGGGTATGGCTGTTCGTTCGAATCGTACAAAACTGAACTAAGTAATCAAAACACGCGCATATCCTGCAGGGGTAAATTCCAGGACTTCAAGGAGTACCCAAGACAAAGCATACACAAACCATGAAATGATTTGATAATAGAATTATGATTCGTATTTCATTGCTATTAGGTTGGCTCCCGTCGACTTCACTGCTTCATATGTCAATGTTGACTCTTGCAGCTGGAAACTAGTGCGTCAGATGTACCCCAAGGAGCTGGGACTGCAATGAATAAACAGGAACTGCGCGGATAGAACCGTTGAGTCCCGGACGGCGTTCCTCAGGTGAGTGATGTGAAGATGTGGGAAAAGTATAATATCGGCATGTGCATCTCCAATCTTCAGCCCGCATCGGCAAATTGTCTACGCAATATTGTCTACTTGCTTAAATACAGTACCCACTCCGACTTATTTTTTACGGACCACCGGCTGGGTGCAGCGCACACAGATCGCAGCCTTCGGCAGTCAAAAGGCAAGGAGGATCTGAGGAATCGCACACGCTGTTAGTACGCTCTGGAAATGCACAAACTGAAGCCCTTTCGCAACTCTCCTAAGAAAATTATCAGTTTTGTATAGTACTCGTTCCACAGAAAGAGGTCCCGAGGGAGACTGGAATGACCAGTTCCCGCTTATCCGCCTTCGCCTGCCGCCCGTATCCTACCCCACGTTCGGATGATATTGGATTGTTACCCGGACTCTTTGGTCGTTGAGTATTGACTTCAGTACTCTAGCACTGAGTCACGGACCTGTTGTCCTAGCGATTAAAATCGAAAAGATCAGTTACGCTAGGCGAGTCGATCATCGATCGGGTGGCAGATTGGCATCGTCGCTTCTCCGGTAAATAATATTCCCAGTCACAACCCTCCGGTCAACGGGACCGCAGCTCCATGGAAGAGCGGTGTACCTAACTCACAGTTATCATTGTGTCCGGCTTGTAACGGCTCCTATCCTTTTATCGGGCACCCGAAATTTTGCATTCGAGATTCTGGCTCACGTGCTTGCGAGGGCTAGCAGTTGTGCGTCTACACTCGCCTTCAGTTGTCTCAATTATGTCCTGCCGTAGGAACATAGTGGACGTAGGAGGAGAAAGTGAGGGCGGATGCAGTGCAAGCTTCCCTCGTCATGAACGGATTCACGCGAACATTACAAAAGTGCCACTGGGACAAGGGTAAACCACATATGACAACTACAGTCTTGACGAGATCGACAGTGGCGGTTGGAACCACCGCCGCTGTTGTAACTGGATGTGAGACCATAACCCCATATGGACTTCGACTAGCGAGGATAGGTCCATGAGTACAAATGATGCAGCCAGCGGTGTGAAGTAACCAGATTTTGTACCTGCAGGCTAGCAGACCACACCGTCATTCTGTTCGAGAGGCCGCGGGGAGAGTTGAAGGCTGACTTGTTGGGGAGTCCCAAAGGGCCGGTAGAGAGCGTTCTGTCGGTTGGTGTTGTCAGCTTTATTTAACGTCTTCCCTTCAGAACCTTCCAAGTGTTAAAGGCCCGTTTCGCAGATTTCCCACAAGATCTACAATGTGATGGTTACACAGATAAATACTACTGAATGTAGATTTGCTGAGTAGCCATCTTAAAACTGTGGCAATCCGCGCTTCCTTGCTCTCCTTCGCCTCGTCGTGCTGCCCTTCAGTCCGCCTCACGCTCCCTGTCGGTTCGCTGCTGGGACCGCGCGAGGCTTGTCACTAACCTCGCTAGTGCTCGAAGCCAATCAATGCTGCCCTCCACTCTGATTGGTTGGCGACAGGTGAGACAGAGCTAAAGGCGCACATCCGCGCCGTGGGGGCTAATAACCTCCCCGGCGGACAAACAGCTTGCCTGGAGAGACCGCTTGCGGCAGTTGCTTGCAAAGCCCTGTGTACGCACATCCATGGTAGAAAAGGCCGTCTAGCCCAACCCGTCTTCCCTGGCTTCCGATATAGGAATGGTAGGGGGGCCCTCACCGATCGTCCTTACGGAGCTCACTCGTTCTGTCGTGCCTTACGACTCTCTCTCGAGCCCAAGCAGCAGGCGCACAGCGGCGCATGATATAGGCAGAATGGCATTACCAACAAAGACAAGGGAAACTGGAATGGCCATTTCTGGCCTATTAGTAGTCGTCAGCCAGTCATACCCTTGTCTTTGTCGGCAAGAACATACTGCCTAAATCATGCGCCGCTGTGCGGCTGCTGGTTGGGCTCAAGAGAGAGCCCGAAAAGCACATCGTAACGAATGAGTTCCGTAAGAACGATCGGTGAGCCTCCCCCCCAGTATTGTATATTCCCTATCGAAACCGACAGGTAAACGGGCCCGTGGCCCAGTGGTTAGATGGTTTGGACTTCTAACAGATGGCGAAATCGAGCCCCAGGTGTTCCACACTTCAGGGTTGGGTATGACTGGCTGACGCCGGCTAATAAACCGGAAATGGCCATTCCAGTCTGCCTTGTCTTTGTCGGTAATAACGCACTGATTTGGAAATCTCCGTCTTGTCGACAAAATCTCCACTGTTTTGACCCCAGCATAGTAAAACCGGTGAATTTCCTCTGGCTGAAATCACTTTGTGGTCTGTTTAGACGAACGAGTTTCAGTTATTCCACTCCATTGATCGACTCTTCGTATTTGTGCAAAGTTACGTCCTCTGAACGCTCGACCTTTGGTCCTCACCGGAACACACGTCCGACATCAGACCACTTCTCGTTCGTCCACGCGGATGCGTAGCACTGCCACCGCGCAGTCCTGGTGGACAGTGCGTGCATTTGGAGTCCAGAGAACCGCGACTGGTCAAGCCCACCAAACCCAGGCGAAGCGAAAGTCTAGTCGCGAATCAGTTGGTCAGGTGAGGTGCAAAGTTCAACCAACACCCAGTCGATCTGCGAAGTGACACCTTTCAGCTATGTGTACGGGGGCAACGTCCACACCGAGGTTTTCGCACAATTCCACCATTCTGCTCTGTCTGTTCCACTGTGTCCAAGACTGCGGCTACTGTCACGAACAGTAATGATGGCGGCCTGCAAGGCAGGACGTGGAGATGACCTATAGTAGAGCATTGAACATCTCTCTACTTCGCAGGAATTGCCTCGGTTGCACACTTCCAAGCCATTCAACTGGTTGGTAGGTGCCAAAATCGGTCGTCCAACTTGCTCAGCCTTCTTTACGGAAGTGTCTTCTTCACTAACTGGGGTCTCGCCTGCGAGTAGGCAGACCGAAATTCTGGACTCGTCATCGAATAGTGTCGGGTGCTTGAATCCAAAGAACACCCCAACGCTGTCTTCCCGGACATTCAGTTTACGACGGAGGAAGAGGCCAACAACCAGCTGGCCTTGATGTCCCCGTCTGCCGAAACGACTGTGGTTGTTTAAAAAACAAACTAATCAGGAAAGCGACACACACGACGCAAGTACTGAGCTACAAGAGGAATCCCCCAATCAGTCACAAACGCAGTTACATAGGGACACTATACTAACAGGTGGAGACACACTGCAATGAGCTGGAAGACAATGTTGCTGAATTACAATACCTTCGACGGGAGCTTAGAGTAAATGGCCACCCGCGTAACTTCGTCAGCCAGTGCCTGCATAAAAGAGACGAGAGCCAAAAGACCAACCGGCCTCAAATATTGGCGAGCTGTCCCGTACGTGATGAATGTCTCGGAAGTCGTCCGCCGCCTCTTTACGCCCCTTGGAATTGGAGTTGCACACAGACCGGAGGCAACCGTAAGACGCCAAAGGATCCAAGGCCAAAAGACCCACCGACACGGTAGGAGGCATCTGGGGCCGTTTACCGGGTCTGGTGCAGTTGCGGACACAGCAATTATGTCGCAGAAATCGAAAAATTACTCCAGACAAGGTTGGCCGAGCACGCGGCAGCAGTAAGGGGGAACGACGATGATTCCCAAGTAGCGGCTCGCTAGACCGGACCCAACCGCACGCTCAAGTTTGACGAAGTAGAAATTCTTGCTAGAGTCGACAACCGCGTGAGACTTAAACTGCACGAGTGATGGTTTTCTGGTCCTCAATCAATCAACAAGCGCAACGACCTCCCCGCTCCAAATTCAGCGCGAGATTTAGTTAGCCGCGAGGGGAACGTGCGGATAACCACTGTCCCCGGTATCAATGTCGGCAAGCCAAATCACCCAATAGTCCACACGCACGCCGGCAGCGTGCGATGAGCGTGGGAGTTGATAATCTTGACCAGCATACAGGCGCACAGCAACTGCATGGCAACGGCATACTTCAACTCCTAGCCAGTTGATTTGTGATGTACTCGGGAGCTGCCAACTATGAAATGCATGGAGCGGCCTAGCAAATTCATTCTAGGTCCTGGGCCCTCCACTACCCTTAACTGACTCTGTCTCTGATGATGGATCCGAGTGAGAACGCGAAACGTCAGGGTAGTAAAGCACTTGCTCCAACAACCGTGTCTCCTTCTCCGCGACTACTTCTTGGAACTCACCTCTGTGCTTCTATTAGCAAGTGGGCAGAAGGACGTAATCAGCATTAATTAACCTCGTAATAGCCAGGTATTAACGATGCTGGAAAGGACAAAACCCAGTGTTCAGGCAGACTGACGAGAACGGGACCAGGAGATACCTCAAACAGATGTCAAGGTTGAAAGAGAGTTCCCCAAGTGCCGCCCGGGTCATAGGGCTAGACAAAACGACATAAATTATGCAGGGAAATTGAAGGTCCACTGGACAGTGTTTCGATACAGGTATGTATACAGCATGAATGGAGAATAGGTTAAATCAAGTAGGCAGCCGAACGAGGATACATGTTTGGCGTCGCCAGCACAGACGTCAGAGCGCCTCGAGCGAGGGCATGTCCGGGTCGGCCTTGAAGTTTATTGGCCGGTTTGGGGAACTGTGATTGGCCGAGAACCAGACTGCCGCTGATACACGCGAGAAGCGTAGTGTTGCAGCAGGCGTCCGGAGGTGGGGCGCTACGGGTCACCGCGAAAATTGGACTCTCCAGACAGGAAATAGAAAGGGCAAATTGCCACCCCTGTCCATGGCAAGGCTGACGACCGGCGACCTGCTGGTATAAGTGACAGGCCTACGTAGTTCTACCTTACCATCAAAGATAAGGAGAAAGAGGAGGGGTATGATAAGGAAGGTATACTTGGTTGGATCGAAAGACTGCATTAAACACTCTTTGGGCGATTCGCATCAAATAAAGGTAAAACAAGAGTATCATATAGATGGGACCTCAGTCGTCCTCGAAGACTCACGGAGACTTGGTCCGGTGAGACAGGTGTAGACGGGTTGTTTAATTTTGTCAGCCGTTGTATCCAAGCCCACCCCGATGGTCTAGCCACCAGAGCAAGGTGGAGGAAGAAATGGACAGTACGGAGATATTGCGGACAAGTCACTGGGCCGGTGGTGGATGTCGTCGTTTACTATAGTCGAACCGACCTGTTTCATTCTGTTCGGTGTGCGGTCACCGGACTGAGCTGATGACACAGGACAGAATGTGGTGATCCCAAATGGCCTTACGGTTTCGAAAATCTTCCGATGATTTAAAGGTATTAGGGACCAGGCGACGTGGGGGACTAAAGCGTCGATTCTGGCTCCTCTGTTGTCATCAACCAGCCATAGTCTAACCCCATACCGAAAACAGCACGAGGTTGGAAATGGGCTTTGGACCATCGAGCACTGCCCCAGATGATCTTAAATTGAACATAGTGCATTATTAACAGGGCAATCCATCCTCCTGTATCAGAAAGCGTCATCGCCACCGCCATCACGTCGTCACCATCATTATCGTCGTCTTCGTCATCATCATCATCATCATCATCATCATCATCATCATCATCATCATCATCATCATCATCATCATCATCATCATCATCATCATCATCATCATCATCATCATCATCATCATCATCATCATCATCATCATCATCATCATCATCATCATCATCATCATCATCAACCCCTCCGTCTTTTTAACCACAAAATCCCGGAACACTCCGAGACCGCGTTAGTCTTTTTGGCCAGGGCAGCGGAATTCACTGGAATACCATCCCGAAAAAACTACCCTCCAACATCCCAAATCCGTTCCACCACCACCACCACCACCACCACCACCACCACCACCACCACCACCACCACCACCACCACCACCACCACCACCACCACCACCACCACCACCACCACCACCACCAACATGATCATTCCCACTAACGACACTAACAACTTCATCGTTCCTCTCACAATCCCCGATTCTTCGGATAGTTCTGCCACCTTCTGATAAGCAGTCCTATATCTCCACCACACAGTTGCTCCTGTTGCTGCGTCTGGGACCAAACGCTGCATTCCGCCAGGCCCCAATAACCTGCAGCGTGTCCAAATTCCTTCCTGGCCCATTTGTTGCTCGAATTAGGCTGGTTGTGGTCTTCGTGTGGAGTATCGACACCACCATCGGATCAGCAGCCAATTTCCCATCCTCTTCTTGATGACACTGCAAACTTTTTTCCGCTATTGGCCTGGTCAGACACTTGCAAATCCATCGAACCGGGACTGGCGGACCAGTGTAAGGGGCCCCAACATACACCCGTCGCACCCGTTCACCCTGCCAACGGAAATTCTATCATTGCTTCCTCCATGAATAAATTTGCGGTAACGCCGCGGCCTCGAACCCATCGTTACACCTCGTCCTACCTGCGCACGCAAGCACACATTTCTAGGCCACTTCCGTTCTGCGCGCTACCCCCACAACATCACACCTTTCGCCAGTAGCAATCATGCAATCACTGTCGTCACCGCCAAGATGGCGGGCAAAACATCGCACATTTCAAAACATGCACATTCACGCGAGTATGAAGCACGTCCTTTCGTCTATTCTGGTACAAATGGAGTGGAGACTAGGCCATATGTGACACGGGTCGTCTGCTACGCTTAATCCCACCGCCAACTGGCGGAGGCTTAAAGTGCAAAGCAATGGAGGGGGGGGGGGCGGCGAATGAGGCCGATGCTGGTAATCTATTCTCACGGCAAATTGACGCTGTCATGATACGTTGAGCAACGGCTTGGTGGAGTGCAAACCGACCGGATTGTCGACAGTTGGCATGATTGACACACTACGGTTCCCAATTCGGAAATCAGGGAAGACGGATTGGGTCGAAGGACTTTACTGTATGAGCGTACAAGAAGCTCTGCATGCAATTGCCAAAAACTGTCTCTCCAGGCAAGTTGTTTGTCCTGTGTCAGCCGTTGAGGTATTTAGCCCCCAGCGCGTGTGCGCGCCGTTCGTTCTGTCTCAGGGTCCAGCCAGCCAATCAGAGTTGGGAACAGCGTTGATTGGCTTCGAGAACTCGCGATGTTAGTGAAAAGCCTAGCGCGGACCCAGCAGCGAATCGACAGAGAGCGTGAGGTGGACTGCAGGTCAGCTACAGCAGGTGTACGGACTCATGAAATGGCCGAAATTCCAAAATGCCTTTTCGAGTCGAAAGAGATTACTTAAGTAGATTTGTAATACTAATCACCTTGCAGCATAACCCCAAGATATTTCAGTTACTTCGGCATGCCGACTTTTGAACGAACTTCTTTTCAGCCACCAGCAAAAATTACACTTGGTAAAAAATAACTACTTAATTAGCGTGAATTTTTCCATTGGTTTTTCGATGCCCTTGTAAGCTCAAGTATATTTAATGAGAAACATGCATAAGACTATCCATTCTTTCACTCATTCGATAGAAAATTACGTCTCTTTTAACTCTTATACTTGAAGGAAGGGTGTAACTGGATTTAAAAAACTCCAATTCCCAAATAATTTCAAACTCGACCTGCCGGTACACTTGCATTCAGGGTCTCCAAAGCAAAAGCTGCACATTTCCCGTTTACGGAAAACCATACATTCCTATACGCTATTAAGAGAAGACCGTGTGGGGTTCATGAAATGAAGCTGTGGATTTGAGTCATAATCTAAACTTTACAAGTCACATAAGTAAATTCAGAGAGACGATGTTTTACGAACGGACGTGTCACGGTCATAAAAAAAACTCGAAATAAAAACTCCTTTAAAGCCGAATGATAACCTTCCTTCAAGTATAATAGACGTAATTTTCTACCAAATGAGCGAAGGAACGCAAATTGTATGCATCTTTTTATTAAATGTATTTGAACTTACAAAGGGATCGAAAATCAATGAACAGAGACGTACATTTTTACCAAACGAGCGAAAGAATGGCTATGTTTATGCATGTTTCTCATTAAATATATTTGAACTTACAAGGGCATCGGAAATCAGTGAAAAAATTCCCATTAATTAAGTATTCATTTTTTACCAGATGTAGTTCTTACTGGCAGCTGAAAAGAAGTTCGTTCAAAAGTCAGCATCCCGAGGTAACTGAAATATCTCGGGATTATGCTACAGGATAATTAATATCTCAACACTACTTAAGTAATCTTTCCGGGTCGAAAACCCATTTCAGAATTTTGACCAACATTTTTAGTGAGCACATCCACTGTAGACGAAACGACGAAGAGCGAGAAAGCGTGGACTGCCACAGGACAATTCGGTTTCTCCCATGACTGCGGGTTAGGCTTCAACGGCACCTTCTTAACTTGACCTTAAGGACATTCACGCATTTGAGTTCCGAGTCGCCCTCATGACAACTCAGCACGCCTTGCGTGTGCGTCAGGACGTGAGTGGCACGCGTAGATGGGAGGTTTAGCCCCATCAGCCACCGCGCTCGAACCCACCTCTTGTCGTCTTAGCACTACTTAGCCGTCGGGCAAAGTGGGTGGGACAAAAGATGGTGCGATAGATCCTACGCAAGTAACCGTTTCTGAGTTCACTATTTGGGTCGTCCAGCGGAAGCTGTCGCCTGCGACGGTCGAGCAGTCTGTCATGCCTTGATAGTTTATAGATTCCAAGAACAGTTTTGCTGGTCACACAAGCGGTGCCTTGCGACAGGGTGGACAGTATTGCTGCCACGACTACAACATGCGCCGCACTAAGGAGGGCAGGCTTTTTTTCGCACGAAGCATGACATCATCGCGTCAGGAAGAAAATGGCTATGGCTTTAAGGACCCTAGACTTCATCACCGAAACTTCAAAGAGCACCGACAATTTCTGACTGCAGGCCACACGAAGGAAGCAACTGTTTGAGAAACACTGACGGATGCGATGGGCTTGAGTGTGAGGGATGATGGGGAAAGTTCACTGTTCAGCGGCCCACGACTTGCTTGTAAGGAACGGGATAAAGACTCAGCTACGTTACATAAATGTTCATTGTTTACTTACAGGGATGCGACGAGTAATTGGAAAGGAAACTTCCTATATTCCTTATTCGGTGAATGGCCGATTTCATGAAAAGTCGGCTGCAATTCTGAAATGCGTTTTCGATGAGGAAGGATTACTTGGTCGCGGTTGTAAGACTAATTATCTTAAGGCATAATCTTATAACAATTCGGACCGGCAGTATGTCAGCTTTCGAATACATTGTTTTTTAATCTCCTGCAGAAACTGTACTCGGTAAAAAATGACTACTTAAGTAGCATGCATTCTTCCCATTGATTTTCGATGGTCTTGCAAATCCAGCCAGACGACGATTTTGACTCAGGAAGATGGTTGGGCGCGGAGATAATGATCCCCGTACTACAGACAACCTTGGCTGGTGTCTATAGGTGCTCATTTCTGTGCACCGACGTTAACTCCAACCCAAACCCTTATAATCCTGACAGCCCAGGAATGCAGCGAAAGGCCACCTGTAATACGGGAGTCCATTTCCCGTGCCTTAGTGTCCCCAAAAGGGGTTACGTGGTAGATGCGCTGGACGAGGGTCATATCGGATTCCGGCAAACGTAATCGGAATGGGCACCATAACGAATGCCAACATTTCGGGGTGCGGTGGCAGACTCAGTTGCCGACAGAAGTCGTGCACATTGGCATTCATGCCATCCACCCATTGTTGTGGTTAGTTAAAACCTTTATTATTTGCCAAATGGATCAGGAGGTACGAAGTGGAACGCCAAGGTGAGGGCTCCATCGAGCTATTCACCTACGCCTTCCGCCGCCTCTGGTCTTCTTGCCTGTCTCGAAATAGGGTCCAGGCGGGGAAGGAAGAGAGAGTGCGGTAGATGCAGCAAAGGTCTCCGTGCCTGCTTTTGCCTCCCTATGGAACACACGGTGGACATCGTCAGCAACAACAGCCGGGCCGTTCGAATCCCGTGTCTTACTAATAATATTGGCCAACTCTTCCCTGGGCTAACCAGAGGTGAGTGGTATGTGGTTGTAGACGTCCAAAAGACTGCATCCACCGTGCATGCGAAAGGAGTCACCGGAAAAACCGCAGATGATGGCAAAATAAATCACAGGTCAGCCTGTTGGTGAAAGAGACATGTCTGCAAAATGTGGGCAGTTAAGAAAGAGCGGCGGCGTTGATGGTGATGACACCTCAGATGCCCGAACCAGGCCCCACTAAGGCTATCCGACTAATTTAAAACTCTGGCCTAAGGTGATAACTTACTAACAGCGCAGGTACTAGTCAAAAACCCATACACGCGTGCTTCGCCGATATTCTGCCGCTGCATGCCACAGCTGCGAGGGGTTCGACTTGTCAGTGGGTCTCCCAGCATTGCCGGTCTGTTTTCTGGTAGATACTCCAATAAAGAAATTATCGCTTTTTAATTTTCTAAGAAATTTACTACGAACCTGAAGTAGATCAGTGTATTCAAGGTCTAAATGCTCATACATAAACATTCTCGATTGGAGCCTATACACCTTGAATAAACTGATCTACTCCAAGTTCGAAATTAATTTCTGAGAAAATCAAAATGCGAGAATGATTGAAAACTGCCCAAACGAACGGTCATACTGGCCATATAAGCGAACTACTTTCGCATGGGTTTGTTGGTCATCCAGTAGGCAGAACAATTTTCGACTGTCGCCTTCGGATCACCAAGACCTTTTCAAAGGACATATAAGCAAGAGTAAGCCCGTAAATCTCCCCTAAATCGCTTTATTGGTAGGAGGCCAGGACGACACGACTGACCTGGCGTACATGCAAAGGGTTTCTGAAAATATCCCTCGAAAATCAAATCGCCTTCGCACCTCCACTATTTAAAAGCCGGGATTCTCCCTAAGCTCGAACACGGGTGACAAGGGATCACGTCAACGAATGGCAATGTTATGTTTGTTTGTGCGAGAACAAAGACATCGGTCCGAGTGTCCGGCGTAAACACAAGGGCAGTTGACGCAAGGGATGCGGTACATGACACTGGTTGATTGTTTATGTTTGGGATCTTTTACTTGGCATAATGCTGAGCGTAGGGAGGATACCAAGGCGGCTTTATTGTCGGGGGATTGTTTCAAAAACTCCTTGCATATAAGGCATGTCACTGGTGTTTGAGCATGCACCTGAGTGGCCACCGCTCCCATTGGGACGGTACTGAAGTGATCGCCATGTAATTTAGAAGTTTATTTAGGGTACTAGGCACTGCCTTTGATGACTAATACTAAAGAGACGTGAGAGTTCCTCGGGGCCCGGCACTTCAACATGACCGGCATCAACCGCCTTGCCGACTTGAACGCTCATCACGAAGGTCTGCGCACATGGTTCACAGACGTGTGACCATGCCCTAACAAAAGCCAGTAATCTATGCTGAGCCATATAGACTCTCACTGTCTCACCACCCCATTCCCAGACATTGCAAACCACGACACCGATACCGGCGTACTGATTCCTGTCCCTATGCCGCATCGACAACTCCTAATCCAGCCGCATGCAGTCCTACTGAATCGGGATTCCCCATCCCCTCCAACACGGGAGCCGCAACAGTCCTCCCTTCCTGTGTACCAAACTCCACCGTAATTATGCGTCCACCCCCTCATGCAACAGTTGCATATTCGTCGCTGTCTGTCCCGTCGTCCCAACCGAGCTAGTCTGACGGTCTGACTTTCTCCTCTGTTAATTTCGTCTGACGAGGGGTTGGTGTTGGCAATTTGAAAATTCACGGGTGCAGCCGACTTCCTGAGGAGCCTTGTCTTTTCATGTCAACATATCAATTATTGTACACATGAGTGGAAGAACGGTCTACAACGACAGACAAAAGCAAGTGGCGAGATACTAATGAACTTCGGGTCGTTAAAGTGCTTATGGTCCATCTGATAGACCCCAGTGGTGGACTAGTTGCGCTAAGTGTGCGAGCGCATGCTTGTTTTTCGGTCCCAACTGGCGGCCAAGGTTATGGTCGGCCAAATGAGGGCAAACAAGGCCGAAACAGTTCTGTATCAATATATCCCCCAGACTCTGTCGTCTCCTCTCTGCTATCATAGCTTGACCGACTCCGGCCTGTACTTTCTCGTTTTCAGCATCAGAGTGGTGGCGTGTCTGTTCCTCCTAGCTCAAGCTCTTCTGTCTCGCCACCTGTCTCGTGTTGCAAGCATGCCTAACGCACGAACTCTGACCAACATTCTGGCTGGAGATTGACCTTGGTCTCTCCGTGGGAGACCGCTAGCTCACTCGTTTGACCTCTGTTCCCTGCCCGGCCGTCGTTGCCACTGCGGGGTGTGCGTGCCCGTTTGCCCTTCCCTATTAACCGGATGGGCCGACCAGCTGCCGCCGCTTGTGCAAATCACGTTCGGCTGAAGCAACAATCCCCAGACAAGTCATGCCCCCTAAGGACCCGATTTCGATCAATCAGAAATCCCCGATCATTTACCGGATAGACTGAAATTGCGGTCAAGCCAATTATGCTGGTGAAACCGGCAAACAGATTTGTACGAGATTGCATAATAATAAGTTGACTATGAGACGGAGGGATAAACTCCCCTGGTAGCCGTCTACGACTTCGCACCAGCGCACGGCTTTGACTTTGAGCGCGTGAGAAAATGGAGTCCGTCGAACAACCGAGTTGCGCGCGTGCTGCAAAAGACGTGACACTAAACTGAGCACTCGACTAAGCAAAGTATCGATCTGCCAATCATTTACCAAGCACCGGATAAACAAATCAGCAGCGTGGCTGGGGATAATCCTCGACAGAAGTGAGCTAAATATGCGATGAGTTGTACAGATTTTCGTTTCTGTACAATGGGGTCGTGTAAGAGATCGAAACATCGGACCGAAACCGACAGGGCAACGGGCTCGTGGCCCAGTGGTTAGAGGCGTTGACTTCTAACTAACAGGTCGCGAGCCTCGGGTGTTCCACACTTCGGGGTTGGGTATGACTGGCTGATGACGGCTAATATGCCAGAAGTGGCCATTCCAGTCTCCCTTGTCTGTCGGTACCACCTGACTTACATCAACTACTAGTCGCAATGCAACCGCCTGCGAGGGTTCTAGTATATATACGTCCAGCAAATAATTTCCGAAATTATTCAGTGCAGTGCGTGAAGTTATGTCTCCGGGACATGACTTTTTAGGGTCACACCCAAAATTTCAATGAACATTCGGGTCGAAGACAATCAACTGCAATGGAACAGCCACGAAATGCCCATCCCACATACAAGTAGTACGAAAACTATACGGCAAACGTATTATACCGCACTCCCGACATAGGTACTAACAGCCCAGACACGTGTTTCGCCGATATTCTGTCGCTGCGTTACACAGCTCGTCGGATAATCGCGATGTACTCATGGATTATCAAGTAGACTACACCAACGCGTCGGGATAATCACACTACAGCTAGGGGGAAATGGTGGTTATATCGACAGCACAGACGTCCATGTGGGGGTGTGAATAGCATCGGTGACGCTATTCTGGCGGTGACTTATAAGTCCAGAGGGGAAAAACGAGGTGGTTGCGTAGACGAATTCGTAGAAAAAGTGATTTCCGTACCTCGATCAGAAGGCGCCCTTCTCCTATTGTTTATTTCCGATCGTAACCACCAGGGCAGCGAGCCAGTGGCTCAGTCAGAGGCGACAGATTTCTAAAGAACAGGTCGCGCGACCGAGTCCCATGCGTCCAACGCTTCGGGGTTGGATACAGCTGGCTGATTACGATTAGTAAGCCAGAAATGGCCATTCCAGTCTCCCCTGCCTTTGTCGGCAATGCTATCTATGTTACGCGCCGCCGTGCGGCTACTGGCGGGGCTCGAGAGAGTCTCAAGACACAACGGGAGGCGTGAGTTCCGTAGAGCGATCGTTTTACATTCTACCACTATACATATATCTGTAGAGCAACATTCCAGTCGCCCTGTTAACTGCGACCGGCGATGTCCCGGAGATGGTCTTAGCAAGCTGATTGCAGGGCGGAACATGTACAGCCACTATCGATTTGGAAATATAGCATTCGAAAGTCCGCAGCTGGTGAGCATGGGACGTTAAGCATTGATTGCCAACTCTGGCTCGACTGGAGCGCACGCACACACGATAGCAACAGTGAAAGAGGCGAGCTAGCTGACTCTTCGCTTCTCGCGCCATGTGCGGTGACGGCTGCAGCAAAATGCTTAGTGCGCAAAACGCACGCAGACGTGTAAACAGCTAGCTAGCGGCAGCAACCGAGTGTGATGGGCGCACGCGCTTGCGCAAGGCGAAATGAAAGGCAGGCGTAAGCGCGCCCGAACTGGCCAATTAGAATGCGCGCGATGCGTTAACTACCGTTGGCAGCGTCGGTCGCCTGGCGTACGCAGCGGCGACGGTAGACGTTCACGCACCAGACAGAGACGCGACGAGCGGGCGAATAGCGGCAGCACGTACGCACACTCCCAACACAATCAATATCATATAACACGCGCTCTCCTCGGCGTTGGCAAGGCCACCGCCGCCGCGGCGGAGAGAAATTTGACACACTGCCACCATCAGGCACGCGAGAACGTTCGGTCGTGGCGAGGCAGTGCGTGTGAAGTCGCGGCAGTTACACCGTCCGGCCATGGATACAAGAAGCTGCTGCAACTGCAGAAAGACTATGTGAGGGAGAAATAGCCACGTCGGTGCTGGCATCTGCGTGTAGGATCGCACACACACAGTTCGTCCAGGCCAGTGCACACGCGCTCCGTCAATAATGCGATATGGGGGAGAGCCAATTAAGTGTGATTCTGCCAACTTCTTTCTGCGATGCGGAATGTGGTCTGCTAGTGCGCGCATTCAGCACAAGGTGCTTGCGTGACTGCACAAACACACGTGAACTGATGCACTCCGCACGCCCCGAGCTTGGCACAAAATTAGCTTTCCCATGAGAAATGTACACGGACCGAGTGAATGGTGATGCAGGTACCAGGGCACCAAAGAGGAGATAATGCTCCGGTGACAAGTTAAGGACGTCAGGAACCAGGTAATCAGATGAGTTAAGTCGGATAACGATAATCAGCGAGCATCATATAGAAAACGGCCAAAAATTTACCAAACAGGCCTTAGTCGGCGTATAGAGGTCACCTTAGGGAGCAATTTAAGTGTATGACACTCCGGACAAAGCTGACGCACGCAGCGCATTTAACGGTTCAAAGTCGCGTGGGACTGACGTTCCCCGACCTGTTCTCAGTGACGGCGCTCAACGACGATCTTCGACTCCAGTTTAAAACTTAGGGCTTACCGGGTAGGAAAACAGGTAGAAGCAGCTATACCGGTTCCCCCTCCCCTCGCCTTGACGATGGCACCTCTTACACTACACGAGTGAATGGACCTGACAGCCTCGAACAGGACCGCTCATAGCATCGCGAGAACAGACATTGGCTGCCGCAACAAGTGCTGTGGTTAACAAAAAAACTGCACAGCAGACATTGTCGAAAGCGTAATTGAGAAGGATGATTCGCCTGAAAAAAAATAACCGAGACAACTAGCAGACATGAATATCGCCAATACGCCTAATCAACCCGGACAAGACGCACAGAGGCCACCTTTAAATGTTAGTAGATTTCAGCAACGAAATGGGAGGGGTCACAGTAGCAAATTTTTATTACATGATTCGCATTAATATCCTATCAATCAAGTGAAGCTGCCCACCACGTTTTACAGGTGGGCGTACTGTAGAGAGCTCGGGTGCGCGCGCAGTCGTGGCCAGGACAGTGGGTTGGCACGCACGTACACTGTATACCGCGGCCACCGTTGCCAAGAGAGGCATTGGGGGTTGGGGCATA